>JAOXYA010012236.1:0-13935 GCA_028565675.1 Sorex palustris | reverse complement strand
TGGGCACTGGTGGAGGGAGGGGTATCTGATCATTGTATAATCGAAACCCAAGCACAAAAATTTGTAAATCTACAACTGTACCTCTTGGTGTTTCACTAATAATAATAAAAAAAAATTTGACTCCATCATGGCTTGGAGGCGACTCTGACGGCACCTGCCCAGGGTCCATTTTTCAGTGAAAGGGGGTCATTGGGGGAGAAGCTTAAGAAGTCCAGTGCAGAGCACTCTGTGAGGAGCAGCTGAGTGGACCATCACCAGCCTCATCGCGGCTGCTGTTTGGGGCAGATAGTCCCAATTTCCTATGTAAATAGTTGTTACTATTCTTTTTTTTTAATTTTAATTTTTTTAATTTATTTTTTATTAGTGAATCACCGTACAGTCTGTGTTACTATTCTTACTCTGCTCTCTCACCTGCCTTCAGGCTGCTCTCCACCGAGCCCCAAGATTTATATGAATGTGCCTCAATGCCCAGACTTGCTCACTCCATTCTCACACTTCCTGTTTTCCCACACGCCCCCCTCCGGACCTCCCCAGCCCTGCACCCACCATTTGTTCCCTGGCTCTGTCTCCGACACCTTCTCGCAGGTTCCCTCAATGGAAGCTCGGGTTGGCGACTCTCATCACAAGGTTCCTTTAGTTACCAGCAACTGGGCCAAACTCTCCTCTTTGCCAGAAATGTTCTGCTGCTACTTAGGCTGCCTGGAGGAGTCCCTCTGTCCCTCTGTCCCTCTGTCCTTCACACCGCTCAGTGCCAAGCATCTGCTTCAGTCCCAGCTGCCCTTGTACTGCACCCCCCCCCCCAAGCCTGCACCATCCTTCTTCTGTGCTCACGTCAGCACCAACATTTAGGCCCTGGGATTTGTCTTCTTTGATCCTCTGGGATCTCTAATATTTTTACAATGCCTGTCACATGCCGGTCACTCAATAAATACACATCATTTCGTTTTCCCTTGGCGCAGAGAGATAAGGTGGCAGAGGGGATTGTAATCATTTCATACACGGGAAAAGAATCTCTGAGAAGTTCGCTGACTTGAGCAAGGTTTGACAGTGGCAGAATTAGAGTGAGCTCCTGGATTCCAAGAGGCTGAAGTCTTTGTGTCCGCCCCACAGGTGCAGCCACTCCTTGGTGACTCTGCCTGCCCATGGCAGCTCCTGACCTGCCCCTGGAAGGACCCAGGGAGCATCTTATTTCCCTTTTCTGTACTGGGACATATCTGAAGTGAATTTTCCTGCTTTGCGCCTTCACCTTCCAGCCTCATTTTTTTCTTGGCTAAAATGCCTCTGTTTTAAAACACTTACATATACATGGGATTTCCACACTACAGAAGTCTAGTCTCTGTGGATGAATTTGAATGTGTTTAAGCAAAGAGGGAGTGTATCTGTGCATGCAACGGTGAGTCCTAAGTGTGGACTTACAATATTGCTCATCCAAAAATTCAAATGCCACCACTGGGTCGCTTCCTCCTCCCTCTGCATCCCTTTTCTTTCTTTTACCTTCTCCCCTTTTATTGTCTCTGCTGGGCTTGTTATCCAACTTCCTGTACAAGTGGAGAGGAAAGTTGGATCCCTCAGCTCCAGGCTCATCTTGTTTTTGAAAGAAATTATTTCAGAGGAGGGAAAATGGCCAATTCTCTGCAACATTCAAATTGCTTCCACCAAACAACTCTCAATGGCTCTAGGCAGGTCAGAAATGTATCTCCAGACCAATCACGAAGCCCAGACAATTAGAGCCTTGATGGAACAGCTGGGCACTGCTACCTATTGGGAAAATAGGCACAGATTTGAAAGTTCAAGTAGAAGAGCTTGAAATAGCCAGTCTCAGAAAGGAGAGTGTAGAGGGGAAATGGGAATGGTGAAGTCAAATGCACAGGTCTCCCGTCCCCTGGCCTGGGTGGAAGGAGCTATCTGTTACCCCTAAGACACAACCCTTGGTCCTCTAGATGGTTCCGACCTTAGCAAGCACGGTGGCGCCAATGCATGGCATTTTCCTTCCATGGGAGTTCCCATCTCACTGTCTCTACCTCTGCCTCTGACACCACCTCCCTCCAGTTTTTTGTGGCAGATGCAACACGTTGCTGATCCATATTGAGGTCACACTCCACAAAAAACGTTGAGGGGGGTAAAAAAAAATCCAAGGATGTGTCACATGGAATCAAATTCCAACTCAGAGAAGACTCAACGCTCCTCTGCTGACACTGCCAGGAGCTCACGGAAAGCCCATTTGACTGTCAAATGGCGCAAACAATTAAGGACACAGGAGATGATCCTGTCCTGGAAGTGAGAAGGAAGGCCTCCGCCGAGCAAAACACACTCTGCTTAGTAAATTAACTGCCATGTGCAATCACAGCTGAAGGCTGCTTCTGGATGGGGACGGGACTTGGGCGGCAGTAATGAGATGAATTTCCGGTGGGGGCTGTGGACCCAGGTCTCTTTTCTCAGTAGCTGTGCGACATATATGGGGGAGGGGCACCAAGGGCCTTGGCAGAGACCCTCTCACCCCCACACAATGATGCTGAGAGCCAGTGAGTCATAGATTACAGCCCAGCTGCTCTGTCAGATGAAGGACACCAGGTACAGAGAACAGAGCAGAGATTCTGGGCCAAGAGATGATATAAATGGGCTTTTCTGCACTTGTGAAATATAGAGACAGTCAAGTGGAACCAACTTCTTTCACTTGGCCCGGGACATCCTGGGAATGCGCAACGCTCTAGAGAGAAGCGTTGGCTGTTAAAACATGGAGGGTGCACAAGTACAAACAAGTGCACTGTCGTTAATCATTGACTTTTGTCACTTGTTAGGGGGAAAACATGTGGGAAAGGACAGCTAAATGTTCTCTTTGAGGATATTAATATCATACCATTCCTAAATGCCGAGAGTTGACATCATTTCTAACATTCCCATTATTCTGATATTTTCAAAGAAGTTTCATGGGGACCCTACTTTTTAAGGGTTTCCAAGGTTTGGAAATTCAGATCCAGTCAGCATCAAAGCAGTGATGCTCCGACTCTGGGTATCAGACTACCTGGAAGACGTTGTAAACAGCAGCATCACAAACCAGAGCTTCTTATTCAGTGGCTCTGAGGATCTCCATCTCTCACAAGCTCCCATGTGATGCTGATACTACTGGTTCAGCAACCCCCTTTAAGAAGCACTTCAGAGCAAAGGAATGTATGCCCCATTTATGGAAGAACAAAGCTATCTACATGGCACAGGAGCACCCAATGGGAATGTGCCTGGCAGAGAGAACAAGTGAATCGGACAAAACAGACTGAGATCTACAATTTTCCCAGCGATTTTCACTGTCAAGATAGAGCACAAAGGGGGGGGCATTGAGCTGCTCCAACCATACACCTGGCTCCGAAGAATTATTCCAATAGTCAGAAGTTTAAGTATTATAGTCACCAAGAATAAAGTCTACGTCATATCCACAGACCAACATAAACAACAATAGCTCTGACCACGGGCCTAATCTTGCAACTACACTACAAGCAGGACAATTTTTCAAACTCAAAATTTTAGCAAGACATCTTCAAACTTTATTCTCTGAGTCTCAGGAAAATGAGAATTTTTACATACTTATGTCTCAGTAAACAACCACTTAAAAAGAAGATAAGTGAAATAATTTCTTCTAGCATGACTCTTGACATTTAAACACTTGCTAGTTGATAGTTCAACTTTACACATAAATAAAACTTTCACAACTAATTATAAAGGCAACATTTTATATACCTCCCAAGGTAGTAGTGCTGTTTTATAATAAAAAAATATTAGATTCATCTCTTGGTTCTGATTTTTAATGGCTAGGGACACCTGTTTTTAGTGATGAAAGCAACGTTAGATTTGTATAGATCATGAATAAAATGTCAAAGTAGCATCCTTTTTTAATGGGAGAATTTTATAGAAAGCCTCATGAAGAAAAATCATTATTTTCCTGTCAGCAATTATGGCCTTGCAGTAGTGACTAATGCTATTTTAATTAAACTTGTAAATGGATACCTTTTATGTTATGAAACATTGAAAAGTTTTGGAAAACAGTTGGAAAAGTGTCAGAATTAATAACCACAATGAATATTAGTACTTAGTGACTTGGTACTATTATTTCTAGAAAAATTATTCCCCCCCAAGTGAAATAATTGAAGGCCAAATTAGATTTTTGACCCTTTAAACAGGTGAGGAATAAAAGCAAGCCAAAAAGTCATTAATATTAAAAAATGACCACATCAATTATGATATATTAATTCAATTACACACACTGCATCGCCAAGAAAAATATGTACGTTAATATGCAATAGAATTGAAAAATGCTTATATCCAAAGAAGAAGAAAAAGAAAAAACCCACAATTATTTGAGTTCTATGAAGATTATGACCATGTGTAAAACTCTAAAGAAAGAAAAATAGTTGAGAAAAGGGTAGAAATGGGGTTATTTTCAGAATGCAGGATAATGGATAGTCTTAACTTCTCTTTTCAGAGTTTTTTGGTGTCTTTATTACTGACTTTGTGGTACTTTATTGACATAGAAAAACCATGTTCAAGAGTATGAATCAGCCCTGAGTTACACCATTTCTTTACTTAGTAATGTGTTACTGTCACTGTCCCAGCCAACCTGGGTTTAATTCCTCTGCCCCTCTCGGAGAGCCCAGCAAGCAGCAAATTGATGAACAATGGGAGGACACTGCTACAGACAGTGCTACAGTAATATGTTGCAGTGGGGATTTCTAATGATGCTTGAGTTTCTATCCCAACCCCACGTGACCCAACCTGCTCTCTCTGGAAAGGCAGGCAGAATCGCCTGCATTTGATCTCACCTCAGCCCGGGGTTTCTTGTGGCAGATTCTGTGTCAACTCTAGAGGACCCGCATGTTTGAACCTGGCTCCTAATCCTGGGCCACTATGGCACTAGTTGCCTTTTTCCCTCTCAAAATTCACTGCTCTACTGAGAGGCAAGTTTATCATTACTGCCTTCCGCTGTTGACATGCCCTGGGAGGTGGCAATGAGCTCTGGGAGGGACACATCGAGTGTCCCTGAAAAATCGCAACTTTGGGGGCTGTCTCCAGTGCTGGTGACTAGCTGGTGCAGACGGCACTGGGGTCCTCGTGAGAGCATGTGGACAGAGCATCCCTGCACTCCGAGCACCTGTGAAGTATTCAGAGCCCACAGTGAGGATGCACCCCCGGCTCTTGACCAGCCCCAGGGACAGCCGTGCTGAATGCCCTTACCACAGGCATTGGACCCAAGTCTCTTGCACTTTCCTGCTAGGGGCTGGCCCGGTGGGCATATCTGTTTCCTGGGAATGAGGCTGGGGATTCATGGAGCAAACCGGGCAAGGGTAGCATCCAAAACCCACTCATTGACCTGGGGCGGAGAATGGGCTGCAGGCAGTGAGGGGAGAAGGTCTAGACTTGGGTCTGAAAGTGAAGGCTTTGCTCAGTGCCTCAGTAAGGCAGCAGCTGGAGAAAACTTGGTGCTTCAGGAAGGCATCTCTTAGCAGCGTGTCCACTTTCCTCTCAGCATAGAATAGCACCTGGCATGCAGCAGGTCTGCAGAGGTCATGAACAAGGCAAGCAAGTCAGAGATCCGTTTCAAATATTTTTTCTACAAAAAATATTGAATTTATGCTGTTTGAATAGCTTGATCATTTTTCAGGTTTATAAAAATGGAAAAGAAACCCTTTTTATTCTGGAAAACAAATGTACGGCATGATTCTTTTATGCGGGAGATAAAAAGAAGTGGATTTGGGAAGGAATGTGAGGAGGTATTTACAGTGGGAGGAGGCAAGGAAGGACAGTCTTCCATCCACTCCTTTTAGGCACACCCAGGGGAAAAGTGCTGACCGGTTGGCTCTGTGCTTCCAATACTTATTTTGTTACTTTGTTCTGGGGCCACACACAGTGATTCTTGCAGCCCAGAGCTCAGAGGTCATCAGTCCACAGTGCTCATGAGACCAGGTGACACGTAAAGCCTGTGATTCCGCCCTTGTGTGCTCTCCTGCCTCTGACCTTAGTGCTGAGAACTGAATTCAAGAGAGTCCACTCTTTAAAAAAAAGAGATAGCACAGCGGGTAGGGCGTTTGCCTTGCACGCGGCCAACCCGGGTTCGATCCCCAGCATCCCATATGGTCCCCTGAGCACCACCAGGAGTAACTCCTGAGTACAGAGCAGGAGTAACCCCTGTGCATCGCCAGGTGTGACCAAAAGACCAAAAAAAAAAATTTGGCTTTCTAAGAGTAACCATACTCAAACTTTTTTTTCTTTTTGGGCCACACCCGGAGATGCACAAAGGTTACTCTTGCCTCATACACTCAGAAATTACTCCTCACAGTGCTTGGTGGATCATATGGGATGCTGGGAATTGAACCCAGGTTGGCCACTTGTAAGGCAAATGCCCTACCCACTGTGCTATCACTCCAGCCCATACTCAAACTTTTATAAACAATGCTACTTATTTAAGATGTAAAAAGTATGCAATTATCTATAATAACTAAAAGACAATCATTGGTTTCCTGGCACTCAAAGTAAAATGAAGAACAGACTTCTTGGTAATGTTAAGTTTAATAGAGCTTAGATTATATAAGGTGGTTATAATACTGCTAAGTATTTGGCAATGATGTACAAATTTACTCATGTACAAACACACTGTACCCGACCACTGAGGTGCCATCAGTCCCCTTTGCCTCTGCTTCACCTCTAGCCCAGCCCTCATTTCGTCTCCATTCTCCCACTCCACTTGATATTTGGTTTGATAATGTCATTATCTAATACTCTCTATTACTTGTTCTGTCTCTCTTAATACTGCAGATGAGTGAGATTGCCTGATGTTTATTTTTCTCCCTCTAATATATATAACTTAACATGATAATAACAGTTCCATCCATGTTCTAGTGAACTGCAAAATTACAACTTTTATCTGTATAGTATGCCATGGAATATGTATACTACAACTTCCAAATCTATTTACCTATCATTGGCTTGTTGCCATACCCTGGCTTTACAGTGAAATGAAAGCATGTTTTCATATTCATACAAGCATGTGTTAATTTTTTCCAATTCATGCATTTTTATTTGGGGTAGATGCCAATAAGTGACATCATTAGGTCAGATAGAAGCTTTATGCTTACTTCTTGAGTAATTGTTACATCACTTTCCATAAACACTGACTCAGACATTACCATCAACAATGAATAAAGGTACGTTTTCTAGTACATCCCACTAGCACTGGTTATTTTCTGTCTTTTTATATATGTCATTGTCACTAATATACAATAATGATATATTGTTGATGTTGTGATTACCCTGATAGTAAGTGACAATGAATACAAACTCTAATGCCTAATGGTCATCTATATGTCTTCTTCAGTGAAAAGTCTGTTCTCCTCCTCTCCACACATTTTGATGGGATTGCTGATTTTTTATTGCTGAGTTTTGTGTGTGACATATATATACATAGAAAATTATTAATTAGTTAATGTATTGTGTGAAAATATTTTCCCCATTCAATAAGTTACAATTACCTCCAAACAGTAAAAACAACTCTAAGAAACAAAAAAAGTGAGTTATTGCACTCCTTGATTTTAAATTATACTATAAAGCTATACTACTTAAAATTATGTGGAACTGGAACAAATATAGACTCAAAGACAATGAATTGAGAGCCCAGAGACAAACTTAATATTTATTAATAGTTTATCTATGACAAGGAAATTGGAGTGTATGAAGTGAAACAAAGAATTTCTTTAACAGATGGTGCTGAAAAACTGGAGAGCCAAATACCAACAAAAAAAAGAAAGAAAAATAAGAAATTAAATCAATATTTTACACCACAAACAAAAGTCAATTCAAAGTACATTAAATAGTTTAGAATTAAACCAGAATCAATAAAATACATTGAGGAAAAAATAAGGAAAGCTCTCCTCTGACATGTTTATAGTGATTTGATTCTAGAGGGAAAGACAACGAAAGCAAAAATCAACAAATAGGTCTACATAAAAAAGGCTTTGCATGGGAGGTTTTATTGAAATAAAAGATGAAAATACTATCTTGATTATAGTGTTAATTTTATAGGTGCTTAGAAGTGATTTTCTTACTAAATTATAAATTCTAGTTGTAGTCTTATGTGGACTGGAGTGATAGCCTAGCAGGTAGGGCATTTGCCTTGCACGCGGCCGACCAGGACAACCCACGTTCGATTCCTCAGCCCCTCTCGGAGAGCCTGGCAAGCTACTGAGAGTATCTCACCCACACGGCAAAGCCTGGCAAGCTACCCATGATGTATTTGATATGCCAAACACAGTAACAATTGTCACAATGGAAACGTTACTGGACCCGCTCAAGCAAATCGATGAAAATTGTAAAATTCCTTATAAAAGTTTATCATAATTCGTATTTTATGAGCTTTCACTTTTAGCCAAACCCCAATTGAAGCTGAAGTTAGTGGATTAAAGTAAGTTGATATTAACAAGGAAGTTGGGAGCCAGAGAAATAATATTGAAGGTAGGGCACTTGTGCGGAAACAGCAGAGCTAGGTTCAATCACCAGCAACTAGTCCTAAGCACTGCTGAGCATGCTCCCTACAATTTTTTTTAAAGTAGAGTGACAGTGGTCACAAGCTTCCAGAGCCCAGGGAGAAGCCCAGGTATGTGGGTTCAGTGACAGTAAACATCAAGAGATAGAGAATGGGCCTGTTCTTCTCATCTCCCCATCTCTAGGTGACCCTTGGAGGACATGCTCACAAACTGCCTCCAGTTGCTATTTAAGCTCCTTAATGGCCATGATCCAGAGATACACGAAAGAATCTTGGAACTGAGCAGCTTACTGCAAATATTTATCTAGACCCTTATTATCTAAAATTTTAGAATTCCAGAATGCGCAGCTACTCTTGTGGCTGTACGACATATTATGCTATACATAACAAGCAATACAAAATAAATTATGTAGCATCTTTCATTTTGGCAGGTTTGAGTGGTGACGGGAACATTCAAAATAATCGTGGTCCGTATGGGATGCCAGGGAATTTAATCTGAGTGGGCCAAGTGCAATACAAGGGTCCTACCTGCTGTACTATCACTCAGTACCCATATTTTTAAACTTTCTTTCTTTCTTTCTTTCTTTCTTTCTTTCTTTCTTTCTTTCTTTCTTTCTTTCTGAGAAGCAGACATACTTTTTATTTTAATTTAAAGTTTCCAGGAAAAGACAGCATAATAGAAGGTAGCCATTTTCTTATTAGGAGACAAGATCTTGATGCTGGTGACAACATTATCTGGCTACGTGAGTTGAAAATATTTAACTTTTGACTGCAATTTATTTTTTTCTTTTTCTTTTACTTTTTTTTAAATTTATTGAATCACTGTCAGATAGTTACGAACTTTTATGTTTGGGTTACAATCACACAATTATCAAACACCCATCCCTCCACCAGTGCACATTCCCCCACAATATGCCCAATATACCCCCCCTTTCCTACCCTACCCAGCCTCCATGGCAGACAATAATCCCCATACTCTCTCTCTACTTTTGGGCATTATAAATTGCAGTACAGATACTGAGAGGTTCTCATACTTGGTGCATTTATCTACTTTCAACACACATGTCCCATCCCGACTGATTCCTCCAGCCATCATTTTCTTAGTGATCCCTTCTCTATTGCAACTGCTTCTCCCCTCCGCACATGAGGCAGGCTTTCAGTTATGGAGCAATCTTTCTGGCCTGTGAATCTACTGTCCATAGGTGTGAGCCTCGCTATCACTGTCACTGTTGTTCCATTGCTCATCGATTTGGTCGAACGGGCCCAGTAACATTGTGAGACTTGTTACTGTGTTTGGCATATCGAATATGTCATGGGTATCTTTCCAGGCTTTGCCATGTGGGCAAGATACTCTCGGTAGCTTGCCGTGCTCTTCAAGAGGGGTAGAGGAATCGAACTCGGGTTGGCCATGTCAGCTGCATGCAAGGCAGACACCCTACCCACTGTGCTATTGCTCCAGTCAGTGTGAGCCTCATGTTATGTTATTTTATACTCCACAAATGAGTCCAGTCCTTCTATATCTGGCCCTCTCTTTCTGACTATTTCACTTAGCATGATACTCTCCATGTCTATCCATTGATAAGCAAAGTTCATGACTTCATCCCTCCTAACAGCTGCATAGTATTCCACTGTGTAGATGTACCAAAATTTCTTTAAGCAATCATCTGTTCTAAGGCACTTTGGTTGTTTCCAGATTTTGTCTATTGTGAACAGTGCTTCAATGAACATATAGGTACATATGTAATTTCTACTGTGCTTTTTTCCATCCTCAGGATATATTCCCAGAAGAATGTATTGGGGTCCTATGGAAGCCTAATTTCTAGTTTTTGAAGGACTGTCCATATTGTTTTCCAGAAAGGCTAGAAGTAACATTCTGAACAGATATTCTTGGTACAAAAAATATAGTGATCAGACCTGGGCAAAGAGCTGAAAGTGTCTGAGCACATGATTTGCATGCAGGAACCCTATATTCAGTCCCCAGCTCCTCATCCCCACACACCCTATAAACTGAACTGTAACAATACTTTCACTATTTTTAAACTGGGATTAACCCTCCACAAAGGAAAACAAAATGAAAATAAAGAAAATGTGAGAAACAAACCTTCCTTTAAAGTAAAGCTCTTAATTATAAAACAGAGCCACTTTGAAGTACAGTTTCAATACTATTGCTGATTAGAATTATGTCTGTTAAAATTGAAGATGATAACGTCACCCTTTGAAAATGATATTTAAAGAAATGAATTTCAGTATCTTGGTTACAGATGCCCATTTGTACACATTGACAATTCATATTTCACTTACTGGGTGTTTGGGAAAAGCAGTTTAGCTAGTAAAATGGATCAAAGCAGTTTGGCATTAAGCAGTAATTGCTCATTTAATTTAACTTAAATAATTCCAAGTTTTTCCATAATATGAGCAAATAAATTTCTAATAAAATATGACTATAAATGTAAACTTTAATTTGATTTTCATCCCTCATCAACATAACCCTAAATAGCAGATTGTTTTTTAAATAAATATTCATTGTTTAGTCAGATTTATCATTTAAGTTTAAATATTCTACTGTCACCTTCAAATATTTATTTATTTTACTGAGGCAGAAACTTATGTAATATTTGATTACATACATTTAACCAACCCTTGTGTCCTATCTTCTTTTCAATTTTTATATTTCAGAATTCTTTTTGCAAGATATAAATACAAATTAATTTGATATGTCATAATCTGAAGTAAATGCATTCTCTATTGTATCTATTTGCTAGGGGAAAATATAACCTTCTTGAACAAATAAATTAATGCAGGTATTATAGATAAATAACTAACAAAAAGAAAAAAATATGATGACATCCATCAGGGAAACAATAATACTTGCTCAATGACTACATGCTAAATACACATTACCTTTAAAGCTAAGAGTAATTATACAAATGTAGATATATGTATCTTCTAACATGACACATAGGTGTTTGAGGGGGCTGAAGCGATAGTATAGCAGGTAGGGCTTTTGCCTTGCACACAACCTGCCTGAGTTCGATCCCCAGCATCCCTCCCATATGGTTCCCCCAAGTACTACCAGGAGTAATTCCTGATTGCAGAGCCAGAAATAACCCCTGAGCATTACTAGGTGTGACCCCAAAAAAGAAAAAAAAAAAGAATTGTTTGAAGAAAATTAACAGAACTAAATTAAGTAATAAAAGGCACAATATTCAAATCTAAGCTTCTGAGACTTCAAAAGCTATTATTTAAATTTTATTTGAACCATATTGATACTGGAGATAATGTTAGGCCAATTTTCCAATTTTCATATCATTGTTTTGTTCATTGTTTTATTTTTGTTTATTGTTTGTGTATAACTTCCAATGATAGTTCATTAGGTCAATAATGTGGCATCTATCCTAAATAGAATATGTTCCCAATGGGCTCAAAGAGTAGTTGAATTCAGGAACCTTTACTTGACCACAAGTCACAAAATGAGAGTTTCCATTTTATTCAAGTTCAGAGTAGTGACCACTCACCACATTTTTAAATGTAGTTTTCCACCATCTTCTTTTCTCTCAGAGTCTAAAGATTCTGACTTTTCTTCTTTTTCTTTTCTCAATTTACTTTAGGTGGTAAGCCTATTGAAGGCAGATATTACATTTAAATTTATGATTCCTAATAACAAGCAACAATAACAGAGCTCTCCATATGTTCAGTACTCTAAAATAGCTTACAGAGTAAGTTGAAGAGCAACTTTTGAGATTATCTAAACCAAGATGGCACAGGTGTGATACGTAGCATCTTAGGGAGCTTTTTCCAGGTCACTGTATATCCTAAATTGTCCTCTCTTCTTAAATTCAGTATTTAAAATAAAGAAACTCAGGGGGTGAGATAAAATATAATTTTATTAAAATGCATCTGTATGCAAGAAAATATAAAGTATTTGGCTTCACTATGAAATATTTTATAATTCCTCAGGCTGGAGAGATAGGGTTGACAGGGCTCATGTCTTTCATGAGCTGACCTGGGTTCTATCCCTGGAACCACATATGGTCCACTGACTCCTGACAAGAATAGTTTTTTAAGTGCAGCACCAGAAGTAAACCCTCTATATCATCAGCTGTGGCCCCAAAGAAACTATGTATAACTAACTACACTATAGACTGACCCAATTTAATAATTAGCAAACTTCCATAGATGTCCACCAATACATCTACATCACTAATCATAATACTTTTTCAAAGTAAAAAAATAGGAATTAAAGTGTTATGTTAATTACTTCCATATAATACCCAAGTAAAATACGCAAACACAGTGGAACAGATAGAATCCTCAATGTTGGGGCCAAAGTGATAGCACAGTGGGTAGGGCATTTGCCTTGCACACAGCCAACTCAGGTTCAATTCCCAGAATCTCATACGATTCTCCGAGCACTGCCAGGAATGATTCCTGAGTGCAGAGCCAGGAGCAACCCTTGAGAATCGCTGGGTGTGACAACCCCCACCCCCCCAAAAAAAGCCAAAAAGAAAAAAAAAGGAACCCTCAATGTCTGCCTTTATTCCACCACCCACCTCCCTCAACACACATATCTTTCACCTCTTTCTGGAGCTATGTGGTACTCAGGCAAGTCTAGCTACAGAATTTTATTTAGAAGGCAAATTTCAGGATTGAGATTCATAAACATCCTGATGAGAGCAAGTGAGACTTCAACTCTTATCAGATAAACACTAGTGAAGAGGAAAAGCATACTGTAAAAGACGTTTTCTTAGATAAAATCAGAAGAAAATCAAGATTGTCTGAGCCAAAATTACTGGTCATATCAAAGAACTATAGATATCCACATGCTGCTTATATGATCAAAAGTCAGTATCTGAAAATATATTCTGTTGTAACAAAGAGTCTCCAAGTTGGAAAGATACATCTATATCCTGCTATTTCTTGTCCTTAGACTACAAATTTACTGGAGGAAATATTAGTAATCTTGTAACTCATTAGCAAGTAGAAAATTGAGTAGAAATAAAATGAAACAAAATAGTAGAAAAACAATGTTAAAAGAAATTTTTCTATAGTGTTCAGTTATAAGACTTCAGGGAAAGGGAAAGAAAAGACAAACATAAAACACCAATTGAGACTATCCACAGGCACAGATGTCTCTACTAAATGACTGGTCAATTTTACAAGTCTTTTAGATGGTCATTTTCCTATTGATAATAACTAAGTCAGATCCAATAAAAAGTTTTCCCCATGTAAAGGGAAAATCTTGCATATTTTAATTTTTATTTATTTTTTTTAATTTTTATTAGTGAAACACCATGAGGTACAGTTGTAGACTTACAAATTTTTATGCTTGGGTTCCAGTTATACAATGATCCAGAACCCATCCCCATCCATCAGTGCCCATTCAACATAAGTTACATTTTTTTTTAATTTTTGTT
>JAOXYA010012226.1:0-13935 GCA_028565675.1 Sorex palustris | reverse complement strand
ACAACAAAGTCTCCAATGGAGACGTTACTGGGCCCGCTCGAGCAAATCGATGATAAACGGGAGGGCCTTTACCTTTTCCTTTACCTGATAAAAAATATTTGGAAGAATTCCCATTTCTTTGATATTTTTAAGGGCTTAAAGAGAATTTAGTTACCTTTGAAGTTTTAGTATAACTCACCACTTTACATATCTTTTGTGTGCCAGAAGAATTTTGATTACTGTTTTGATTATTTGTGAAATTGTTTCAATTTTCTTTCCTATAGTTGGACTGTTTAGAAATTGTCTCTTTCTTTCTGATTGAAAATTTTATGGTTATAAAATTTATTTTGAAAATGCATTTTCAAATGCATTTCTTCTGAGATTCCAATTAAGCTGCATAAATTTAATTTTTATTATCTCCCATGGTACTTTCACTATCTTCTTAAATCTTTTTTTATCATGTTAAATTTGGGATTCAACATGTTTCTACTGTTGAGTTCCCTAATAAAAGTCATATAAGTAACTTGCAAAGAGTAAATATTGCACAGCAGTTATGACTATGCAAATACATAAAATGGGTGGTATTGACAGAAATTCCAGGATTATTTTCTTTTTAAGGAAAGAGTTTTTTAAATTTTTTTCTTACTGATTTTTTTTCTATATATCCATTAAAGATTCCTGCTGTTCATGATTTTTTCTCTTTTCACCTGCTGAGTTTTTGCTCCAATAGTGATACAAATGAAAAATAACTTGATAGCATTATTTCCCTCGGGGCGATGTCAGCACACACGGCAATATAATTTGTAGTTTAATCTTTATGTTTACAATAAAAAATAACAAAGAAAAAGTTTTATAAGTATCAAACTTTCCCAGTAAATGATAGATCCTGCTGCCAATGGAAAATACTGGACTGAGGATCTGTGCATTTATATGGATTTCCCACAATCCCTTCTGGCATCTCTGTTGACTCTGCAAATGAAAGATTCATATCAAGAGCTTTGAGAAGTAAATACATAAGAAAAGCTGGAGGAAATCATTGACTTATGTGTGGAAAAGAGAGAGCAGGTGGAGAGGAGAGAGAAAAGAAATGTGGAATAGATTAATAATTATATAGATATGATCAGCCTTCCAGAAACTAATGTGTTTTTTCTTAGAGAAGGTAAATTATGGTGTTCTAAATCATGCTAATATAATCACAGCTCTAGATGAGAAATTGAAGCCACTTGGATACAAAAACTCATCATGGAGACTGATGAACAGATATGGAAGCTAATTTTGAAAATAGATCCAAGCAAGGTGGGTGATCAATGTAAATTTTACTCTTTTTACTTTCACAAAACTTCATTGATTGTGTGACTAATATTTTCACATTATGCTCTACTCACTTTAACTCTTCATGACTCAGATGTCCCAAGTCTACTAAGTTTGATTGTCCAATTATTTTTCATCATTCTTCACTCAAATTAAAACATTGTTTTCATGATCACCAGGATCTCCCATGTACAGCCAATGCACAAGGTTACACCGTAGAATGCAAATGTTAGATTCAAAGCCATACTGCATCTATGTATGCTCTTAAGGATGAAACTTGCAAATATTAGATCTACAGAGAGTATCTATCTCCATCATAAAAATACTGTGTACAGTTAAGAGTGTGCTTCCTTGCTTGTTTGAGCTTCCCTAGTTTGGAGACAGCCAATGCACATTGCGGTTTCACTCTTCAACAGTCAAGCTCTCTGCTTATTTGTATCTATTTTCTTAGGTTTCACAAAGAATGTTTTTAATTTGTCCGCTACATGATAGCTCATGAGTATATACCATCTTTAATAAAAAGGTGATCTCTCAAATAAATAAATCACTTGACATCCCGTTATTAATCAATTTGCTCGAGCGGGCACCAGCAACATCTCTATTCATCCCTGTCACATGCTAATGTAGCCCAATGTCAAGGAACACGAAGAGCCTCAAATCTATTGTTCTGGTTCTTGACGAAGAAGTCTGACCATCTCATAGGTGGGTGGCCACATGATCTTTTGACATCCCGTAGAATCCAGTCGGTAATGGCTCTAGTCCAGCGGTAATCTACAAATCTCATCACGTATCCAGCCCATCTGATTTTTGACACCTTGGCAAATGAGACAGTATCCCTGATTCTTGACCATCTATGAAGGTCAGTACTTCGGATTCTTTCTCTTATTTGAGTGAAGCGTGATACTCTAAGCATAGCTCTTTTGATTCCTCTTCAGAGACCCAAATAGTGTTCTCATCATGTTTGCATAGGGCCCAGGACTCTGAGGTGTATGTTAATGCAGGAAGAACAGTGGAATTGAAGAGATGTGCCTGGAGCCGAAAGTTCTTCATCCTCTTAGCTAATTCTTCAATGTTCTTGAAGGTGTTCCAAGCTGCTCTCTTACTCCTGTGCAACTCAGGTGACAGGTCATTCGTCATGTTGACTTCTCGACCTAGGTACACATAACTGTTGCATTCGGAGATGTTCATCCCACTGAGAGTGAATGTAATTCAGGAACGAGACTATTTTTCATAAACATTCTTTGTTATATTCATCCTGACCCTTCCACACTCATGGTCGAAGTTGGCTAGCATTTGTGCTGCTTGTCTGATGTTTGGTGTTATAAGAATGATGTACTCAGTGAAGCACAGGTAGTTTAGTTGCCAACCGTCTATCATCACTCCCATTCCTTCCCATTCTAGTTGTCGCATGACGTTCTCGAGTGTGGCACTGAAGAGTTTCAGTGAAATAGTATCACCCTGCTAAATCCCTCTCTTGACTTGGATGATCGCTTCTTTGTAGAATGGTGAGATCCTGGTAGTGAATCTGCAGTACAGCTCACGGAGGATCCTGATGTATTGAGTTTGAACAGCCTGTTAGGCTAGGGCCTCGATAACCGCTTCAGTCTCAACAGAATCAAAGACCTTCTTTAAATCAATAAACGTTAGATAGAGCGGCATTTTGAACTCCCAAGAAACCTCAATGAGCTTGGTTAACATGTGGATATGGTTGATTGTGCTAAATCTTTTTCAAAAACCAGCTTGCCCGCATGGTTGTTCTTAATCTAGTGTTCTACTAATCCTATTCAGGATGACTCGAGTGAACAGCTTATAGATGAAAAACAGCAGGCAGATCGGGTGATAGTTGCCAATGTTGTGGATGTCTCCCTTCTTGTACAGTAGTACAGTCCTGCTGTTTTTCCACTGGGACTGAACCTTGCATTCAGACAGGTAGCATGTGAAGAGCTGAGCCAGCATATTGATGAGTACTGACGGCAGGTTCTTCAAGTGTTCAGGCCTGACCTTTTCTGGACCGGGTGCTGTTCATTTCTTTACTGACGAAATGGCGTGTCGAATTTTGGAAGGGACAACATTGGGAATGACATATCCATCCTGTGTAATTTGGTATGTTGGCAAGTGGACATGGCTATCGAAGAGATTTGAGTAGAAATCATGGATAATCTTCTACATTGCCATTCTGGAAGATGTGATAGATCCACCAGGATGTCGGAGGGCAGTCATCTTGGTCTTGTAGTTGGCGAAGGACAGGCGGGCGTTACAAATACTTTCCCCAGCTTCTGCCGCATCTACCAGCACTTCTGCTCTTCTCTCTTTGAGGTCTTTCTTGATCGCATCTCTGTACTGCTTTTCGAACTCAGACGTTCACTTGTGGTTTGCCTGAGGCATGCGCCAAACCACATTGGCGAATAAGCTCAAGAGTTTCAAAGACAGGCGATTTTTTGTGGCTATCTCTCTCTTGGCGTTCCTCGCACAATCATGGAGGTGCTGAACCAGTCGATCGTATTCCTCGTCAATGTTGTAAACAATGGCATCTTGCCATGTTGCCGCAATAATGCCAAATTGCTCCCAGTTGGTATCATTCTGGGAGTTCTCTTTTTAAACTTTGCAGCCCTTTCTCTCTGCTCTGTGAAGTAGAATTTTGCATGAAGGAAATTTTAGTCCGATCCCATTTGGAATTTTGGGACAACAGCGACATCGGTCAGGCAAAACTCTCGATTGAATATGATGTGGTCTATTTTGTTGTGGAATCGTCCACCGGGAGACTCCCATGTCCAACGTTCAGGTTCGGCCTTCTGGAACTGTGAGTTACAATGGATGATCTTGGTCGACATGATGAACTCAGACAGTCTCTTACCCTGTTTGTTCCATTCTAGGCCATGGGTACCTCCACTACCCAGCCACCGCCACACTCCAGGACGCTTTCCAGACCCGCGCGGCCGTTCCAGCTGAGACTCACGCAGGACTGAAGCCCCACAGAACAAGATAAGAGGAACTCTCTGAGACCTTGGGCTCCAGGCTCAACGGCCCCAGGGACAGATATTCTCTGCTTGCTCCCACCAACCACAGGTGAGGAAGGGATTAAAATCAGGCGCACCACCCTACCCTGCCCTGTCTGCTTCCACCAATGACCAGAGACCCAGGGATTGGATTGAGCACAGAAGACCCACCCTACCCCTACCGGGGCCAGATAAATACCTCACTGGCAGACCTCTACTACCAACACTACCTCCACTACCCAGCCGCTGTCACACTCCAGGACACTTTCCGGCCGCGTGACACTTGGCCATGAGCATTGATTCATTCGAATGCCTAACAACCCGAATTGGACGTTTACATTTGAATAGATGTGGCTCACTGCCGGCAGTTTCTATCTTCGTTGTCTATGCACCAACATCTAAGTATGATGAAGGAGAAATTGAGTTCTACATGGAGCTGGAAAAGTTCTATAAAGAAGACCACACCTTCTAAAGATCATTTAATGGTTAATTTTAATGCCAAGATAGGATCAAGAAGATCAGCCAAAGAACTTCACATCGGGACCCATGGCCTAGCATGATATAATATAATGTTAATAATAATTGCCTAATCAAGTAATCACATGTTATTTGAATTTGACACATTTCTCAAACTGGGGCCATTGACTGACTGTTTGACTCCTAGGATATCTTAGGGAACATATTGATGAAAGTTGTTTAAATGGGTGGAGTTTTCTAAATGGGCCATTATCTTGGCTTAATGCAAGTAATTGAGCAAAGAAGATACAAGAAGTAAATAAAGTCATAAGGTAGCCACACTTGGGAAGAGGTAAAGAAAGAGTGTGCTATAGCCCATGGATTGAAAGCAGATGTAGTTTCTACCCAGGGCTGATTGTGACATAAGCAAAGCTATGACAACGCCTTTTAAGAAAAGTTGCATTGTTTTACCACATACTAAAGAAGTCCAGCTATATAACATGCCTAGATTTCTCTGTGTATGTAGAAGCATCAACTTGACACCTATTTCAATTTAAAGTGATATCTTCCCTTAAATCTGTGCCCTCAAGAGAAATAAACTCAAGGGTTTGAGAGAGGAAGCTTAGTGCACAACCCAGAGGAATAAAAATGCATGTCAAACTCTGATTTACTTGGTAATTTCTAAAGAAAGCTGCACCCAAGAGATATATCACAGGGTCTGAGTTATTGGAGGAGTACTTCCCAGGCAGAAAACAAGAGGCACAGGCAGTGTGGAATTTACAACTCACTGAAAGGGTGAAAGGAGAAAAAACTGCAAGGGGACAGCCTACCATTCCATTTATGTGGTTTGATAAATCGCAATTTGAGGGAAGTGCTCATTGTAAAATGTCCATGCTTTACTTTATGGGTTTATACTCTTAACCACACATTCTGCAGCGAAAGGTGAAAGAAACTGCAGGAGGTCTGTCTCTTGGCTGCCTGGAGGCAGAGCAGACAAGTGCATTTTATGTTGAGTGTTTCTCCATTAGTAAACTGCTGTCATTCCAGACACTGATTGGCATTCCAGATTTTGGAAAAAACGAATGATAATTTATTCTGAACAACAGTTTCCATACAATTTATCTGCATGGATTTGTTTAATGCTGAAAGTAGCTTTAGAGACCATCTAGTGACAACTCTCTAGTTTTATAAATAAATTGAAATTCAGGAGCGCTATAAACTAAGGATAGCAAAGTGCCTGCCTTGCAAGCATTCAGATACCAATTAAATCCCCAGCACCCCTATATGAGCAGAGCCGCATAACACAATCCCCCGCAGCACTGTCAGTTGGAATGTACAGCATCACAGCAAACTGTGATTTCTGGCTTAATGCAAAAAAAGCATGTGGGAAAAACACAACAAAAGAGTACGACCCTTTGGGAAGAAGAAGATAACTCAGTACTCAAGGGAGTATCCCTTGTATGCACAGAGGCCCCAGTTCAAACCTGTTAGCCCATAAAAAGCATGTTCTGAAGCCAAATCATGAGTTGACAGCAAGCCCACCAAAATCATCAGGGATAGACCTGAAAGGGACAAAGCAAATATCAACCAACATTTTTTTGTTGTTGTTGTTGTTTTCTTTTTGGGTCACATCCAGCGATGCACAGGGGTTATTCTTGGCTCTGCATTCAGGAATTTCTCCTGGCGGTGCTTAGGGGACCATATGGGATGTTGGGAATCAACCCTGGATCAGCCGCATGCAAGGCAAAGGCGCTACCAACTGCACTATTGCTCCAGCCCCAAAATAAATGTCTTCCGAAGAACCTAAGAGATGCCCACAGAGTCAGTGAAGAGAGCAGATGTGGGAACAGACCAAACAGACCCGACCGGAAGCAACCAAGCTCAACTAGGTAAACTTGGTAGACAAGGAGGGATGTGTTCTTTCCCCAGAGCTCCTCCTCACCATCTGCTCACTACAATTGAGCATCCTTTATTTTTTAAACAAAAATCTGTCCTTTGAGTCATTCTCATGGTCTTCTTGAATAATCACTTCCAAGAAGGCAAAGACCTCCCTTTAGATTAGGACAGAGATCCCTGTTAAAGTATTCCTTTTGCTTTAGGCAGATAGACAGGGGGCCCTTGGCAGTGAGCTTTGTCTTGAGAAGGAACAGAAACAAGACATGGATTTTAAAAGTCTCTGGGTCTTCAAACCAAAGCAACCCAATGGTCTTTGAGAAGCAGAAACCCACTCGAGATGGTCAGAGATCCAATAAGATGTAGAAAACATAGTCTAAGAGAAACTATTCAGAAGAGAAGCTCTTGAAGCAACAAAGGCCATGATAAGAATAAGGAAAAAACAACAATATAAGATTCCAACTCATCCCCTTTACAAAACCAAGAGGCTTCATCGACAAAGAAAACTGGCAAATGGGGGCATTTGTAAAAACCATATAAAATTAATTTTGCAGGTGGGGTCAGCGAGGTAGTATAGCAGATAAAGTACTTGCCTTGCAACTTGTTGACATGGTTTTAATCCCTAATATCATATATGGTCCCTCAAGTTCCACCAGGCAGGATCCTTGAACACAGAACCATGAGTAAATCTTTAATACCATCGTGTGGGGCCCAGAAACCAATCAAATTGTTTTGGCAAGCAAGGCATTTCCATGATCTCCTATCTAATACCTTGGAGATGCATTTTCCATGGAGACTGCCCACCCACATATTTACTACTTCTTAAGCTGAAGTTTGTATTTCTGCACTCTCTTCTTGAATACATTGCTTTATCTCTCCTTTCATATTTCCCAAACAAAGATATTTTACCACTCATCTCCTTTCTAAAATTCTTTTTTTGGGGGGTGGGGCTAGGATCGCACCCTGTGGTGCTGAAGGGTTATTCTTGGCTCTGCACTCCTGGTGGTGCTAGGGGGACCATATGGGATGCCAGGATTGAATCCAGGTCAGCCACAAGCAAGGCAAACACCTTACCCACTACAGAGAGGCTCCAGCCCCTCTTCGGAAAAATTATTTATTGTGAGGAGGTACAATGAATATGGGAAACTTGACAGAGGTTAGAGGTGACTTTCGTTCCCTTGCGAATACTAATTTCTTTCTCCAGCCCAAAGTATTGGATCCCTGAAAACTGGGTTCTGCTGTGAAGATCAAGTGAAACTCAGGTGCAGTCTGATGACTGCCCTGCGGGGCTGGTGAAACGTGAGCATCCATGCTATGCAGGGGCTCTTGGCAGACTCTCCTGGTGCTAATTCTCCTAGGAACTCTCCTGGGTGACAGATGTGGATTAAGCAAGCAGGCAATAGCACACTCCCTGTCTCTAGGTTACTCACTCCAATTTACATAAGTCACCTGCAACATCTCAGTAGATACCCAAGAGTCTGCTGACCTGCAATATTATACAGGGAAACCTACTTCCCTTGGGGACCCAACTTCTCACACCAGCGAAGATGTATGATTTAGTTTGGCAAATCCCCTAATCTTGAACACAGTTTAGTTTCAGTTTTCTAATAGGTAACCTACAATGCCTTGAATTTCTTCTCTGAATTAATTAAAAATAAATCCATAATCTATGTGATTCCTTGCAATCAGTTTTAGAAACCGGGGAAGAAGATATAGCAAAGAAGTATGGCATTTGCCTTGTACACAGCAGATCTGAATTTAGTTCCAGTCACGGTATATGGTCCTCTGAGCAATTCCAGAAATGATCCCTAAGTACAAAACCAGAACTAAACCCTGAGCATAATCTGGGTGTGGCCAAAGCTACAGTCCATGGTCCTCCCCTTGTTCATCGATTTGCTCGAGCGGGCCCAGTAACGTCTCCATCATGAGACTCGTTGTTACTGTGTTTGGCATATCCAGTACATCACGGGTAGCTTTCCAGGCTCTGCCGTGCGGGCGAGATATTCTCGGTAGCTTGCCGGGCTCTCCGAGAGGGGCGGAGGAATCGAACTCGGGTTTGGCCATGTTGGCTGCGTGCAAGACAAACGCCTTACCGCTGTGCTATCAATCTAGCCAAAGCTAAAAGAAAAAAATTGTTTTATGATGTGCTGTTTTTAAATATTCTAGTTTAACTTTTCTTGTTTCTCAACCTCTGTGGAAAAGTGGCAATAACATAATATCTCACCCATAATGCCAATGTTCATTATTGCAATTTTCTTTAATTTTTGAAATCAAAACTTCAGGAATGAAAAGGATTTGTTTTATTGTAGACTCTTATGAAACAGGAAACTAGTGAGAATTTGTTTCTGGGACTGAGCAGCCAGTGTGTAACTGTGCAATGTGTGTTTCATTTGGCAGATGAGAAGTGGCCCCTGCTCTCAAGGGTTTTAAGAGAAGACAGTTGAAATGTTTTACACCTCCATAGAACAAAGAAGTGGGGTTTAAGGAGAAGATGTTTTGAAGAGATGGAGCTACACAAAATGTGTGGTGAGGGAGTTTACCTAAATCGGCCACAAGAACAAATGGATTCAAATGAATGTCTTGAGCTATTAAAGCTTATCCTGACTTGGCTCTGCTAGGCAGGCTGGCAGTGGCATGGTGAAATTTGTGATAAATGATTTATGTCTGCAAAAAAATACAATAGAGCAATGATTTTTTTTTCTAATTGTTGGTTACCACTTTTAGTGAAACAGTAACAATGGGCTGTCTCCTCTACTGACATCTTTGAAATTCTGTCTCCCATGGAGACCACTGACCTGCAATTACGCAAGAGTAACTTTTCTTGGGGGAGGGTGGGAGGGAGGTGCGGGTCATTGTGTTCCCTGCAGGTGTGGAATTCATAATAATCCTTTATACTTGTGCTTAGGGTTTTTTTTTACAGGATTAAAAATGCACATGTTGCACATATCATCATCCCCAGTGTCAGTTAACTGAACTGTGTGTTTATGCAGCTGCCCATTCCCTAAACACCCTTGTGAGAAAGAGAAAAAAATTCTGCATGCACCTTTCCAAACAAAATAGTGCAAAGTATGATTTTTTAGAAATTAAGCTTTTCAATTCCACAACTTTGCTGCCTTGTCAATAGGGGCAATGGTAGGTCGTATGCTGACCAATGGGGAAAAATCTATTTCTGGTACCCTGGAAACAACCAGTACTTAGAATAATATATGAGGTGTTTATTTGCTCTTTCAAGAAAATCGGAGTTTTATGGGATTGAAATATTTCATCCTCATTGTTTTCTTAAATTAAAAAATAAAGTCTCGAGTGCCAAAATCTGGAAATAATTCATGCTTTCATGAGTCTTTCCAATAGAAATTGTTACACAATCCTTCCCATCCCTTCTCCCTCTTGTTCCCTACAACTTGTTCATACAACTGCATGATTTCCACCTGCTTTCTGTCTCAAGGTCTCCCAGGGGGTTGCTTCAGGCTTTCACCTCTACACCCCTGCCTCTTGCTCAGCTGTTCAGTAACGATAGCTAACATCATTCCTATTTGAGGCCATTGCAGTTCATCAAGGGTCAGTGTCTTGTCCCAAGTTCCCATCTTTTCTGGAGGGACATTGAAAAGTGTGCTACTTTTATGTGTTACTTTTTAAGTGTTTTGAGTTTTATGTCTCATGTTTATATGTTTTATTTGGGCTGGAGGGATAGTACAATGGGTAGTGCATTTGCCTCGTACACGGCTGACCCAGTTGGCCCAGGTTCGATTCCTCTGCCCTCTCTCGGAGAGCCCAGCAAGCTACCTACAGTATCTCGTCCACACGGCAAAGCCTGGCAAGCTACCCATGATGTATTCCACATGCCAAACACAGTAACAACGAGTCTCACAATGGAGACATTACTGGGCCCACTAGAGTAAATCAATGAACAATGGGAGGACAGTGATAGTATTTTTTTGCAAACTTTTATGTGTTACTATGTTTCTTCAGAGATCAGTCATAAAAAAGAACTGTAAGGATTGGAAAGATAGTACAGGGGTTTAGGAGCTTACCTTGCATATGGCAAACCTGGTTCAATCCTGACACCAACGTGTGGTCTCCTATATACTGCCAGAAGTAATCCCTGAGTGCAGAGCCTGGAGTCAGTACTGAGATACATCCACTCTGTGTGGCCAAAACTCTCCCCCCAAAAATGAGCTGCAGGAGGATTATCAGATATAAACTGCAGCAAAATAGAAACTTCCAGCATAATGGCAGTGGGGTAAGTGAATCACAGTCACTGAACTATCTCTAACTCTTATCTATCTTAACTGTCTGTAACTCAGCTCTTTCAAAGAGTTTTCAGTCACAGTTTCATTTGTTTCTTTGTTCTTTTCTCTTTGTGAACTATTTCTCATAAAATATTAGGTCCACTGCCCTTTTAAACACGTGTCGGTGGAGCTGTGAAGAGAAGCATAACTATTCACAAAGTGTAGCTCTGTCTATCCAAGTCCCTCCCATTTAGAGTAAACTCCTAATTTTCTTTATGGCTCTTTTTTGACCCTAGATATATTCATAATTTCTTTGTTGATCCATTTAGCAGTTATTGAACTGATTTGCTGTTGGGCACTGCACTGAGTTTACAGTGAGTAAATGATTCAACATCCCCATCAGTCAGTCTCATTCCTTCCATTTCCTCCCGGGTGGCTGACAACGTGCCATGTTCTCAGGCTTTCTCATTCCTGATCTGGGGAACTAATTTAGGGTTCTGGATATGGAAGTGGTTGTAATGGAGAAAGAGAGGGAAAGGTCAGTAGCCAGCTAGTCAAGATGATCCAATTTTGTCATTTTAAATTTTACTTACATGGGAGTGTAACCCAGCCGTAGGGCGTTTGCCTTGCACACAGCCAGCGTTCAATCCCTCCACCCCTCTCAGAGAGCCCAGCAAGCTACGGAGAGTATCTCGCCAGCACAAAAAAGCCTGGCAAGCTACCCTTGACTTATTAAATATGCCAAACACAGTAACAATAAGTCTCAAAATGAAGACGTTACTGGGCCCGCTCGAGCAGATTGATGAACAATGGGAGGACACTGTAAGTGGGAGTGTAACCAATTAGATAGCACAAACAGCTAATGCAGGGATAGTTGTTTTTGTGTTTTTTTTAATTACCGTGAGCTACAGTTGCAAAGCTTAAATGTGTTTCAGTAATACAATGATCAAACACACATCCCTCCATCAGTGTACATTTTCCACCACCAAAGTCTCCAGTATCCCCCATCTCCATCTCAACCCTCCTCTTGCCTCTATGGCAGACAATTTCTCTCTTACTCTCTCTCTACTTTGGGGCATTATGGTTTGAACTATGATACTGAGAGGCCATCATGTTTGGTCCTTTATCTACTTTCAGCACACATCTCTTATTCCGAACAATCACTCCAACCATTATTGACTTAGTGATCTCTTCTCTATCCCAGCTTATAAGGCAGGCTTCTAATCATGGAGCAAACTTCCTGGCCTTGTCTCTACTGTCCTTGGGTGTTAGTCTCATTTTTTTATAGACTTACAAATTTTCGTAATTACCTTTCGGTCATATAATGATCGAGTACCCAACCCTCCACCAGTGCCCATTCTCCACCACCAATGTTGCCAGTATCCCTCCTGCCACCCCCACCCGATCCCCCAGCAGCATTCGGTTTTATATAGACATAAACATAAGAGATATAGATAGAAGCATAGGTCATTTGTATGTTGGTTGTTGCGACTTTAGTTTTTGACAGAAAAATTTGGTAGTAAGAAGGCATAGTCCTCTTATAAAACAGGAGCCTTTACTGAGAACTTGTTTCTGGGTCTGAGCATTTGGTGTGTAACAACTGTGAAACTTATCTGGATATGAAGGAAGATGAAGAGTGTTACCTGCTCTCATGTATCTTAAGAGAAGACAGTGAAAATATTTTATATATATACAATATATATCATTATATATTATTTGCATACTTTATATGTAAATGCAAGACACTGCTCAGGTAAGAATTCAGGTCAGCAGGCAGACAGCACTAAAGGGCAATGCAGATCAACAGAGCACCAAGTGACAAGAAGTTGCAAGCTGGGTCAGAGCGAGTAGTAGCGAGGGGTCATTAGGTTGCTATTCAAGACACTGGAGGTTCCTGTTGCTGAGACTGCTATGGCCTACAGAGATATATCTACCAGCAGTAACAGAGATATTAAGCCAAAGAGAGATGATAATGAAGATATTGCGTACATAGTGTACTATTCTTATACACTGATCCCAAGGACCCCAAAGCTGGTCCAGCTATAGCATGTGGACCTGACTGAGAGACCTTATTAAAGAGGTGTGGTTCTTGGGCCAGAGCAGTAGCACAGTGGATAGAGTTTTTGCCTTGAATGTGGCCAACTGACATCCCATATGGTACCCTAAGCACCATCAGGAGTGATCCCTGAGCACAGAGCCAGGAGTTGGTCCTGTGTACAGCCAGATGTGGCCTTCAAACCCAGAAAAAAACCCAAATAACTAAAATAAAATTGGTTCTGCACACAAACTCACAAAATGATGGAGATCAGGGGGCTGGGGTTAGGGAATTTTCCTTGCATGCAATTGACCTGGGCTTGATCCCTGGATTCCTATTCAGTCTCCTGAGTACCAGAAGGAGTAATTCCTGAGTGCTGAGCCAGTCATAATCCCTGAGCATCGCCAGGTGTGACCCCACCCCACCCTCCAAAAATGATGTAAATAAAATTTACTGTGAATATAGGGACAATTCATTGGAGTCACAGGGCAGGAGGATAAAGAATCAGTTATTGAAGCCAGCCCCACAAAGTTACACGTTTGAATTCAATATCAGAAGCCAGAAAACTTGTCTAGCAAGGGTGGTTAAAAATGCTGAGACTGGAACCCCTGAGATTGTCCTAAAAGATGAAGCAGAGAGCTTTATCATATTCCATTTTCTGTTACATGGCAAATGTGCTTCAAGCAATCAGTCCATGAGTAAATTCATTGATCATCCCATTGCCCACCAATCTCTATAAGCCACTGTTTCTGAAAGTGGGCCGTTCCGTACTCATTTCCTACAAAACGCTTCTTGTGACAGAAACAAAGTTTAATGGGAGTGAGAGGCAGTGTAGAACATCGTCTACAGTTTTCTCAGCTTTCTAGTCCCTGAAAAATCCTGTTTATTTTGTTCCAACTCTTATCCCTGAATATAGACCTTCAGCGGCCAGCACCCAAACTTGGGTTCTGTAAGAATAATATAAACCAGCTGGCAGGTGCTCCGGGCTCACACTTGGATCTTAGCACGCTTGGCGTGGTTCCTGGCAATCCTGGTG
>JAOXYA010012214.1:0-13936 GCA_028565675.1 Sorex palustris | reverse complement strand
CAGGAGTGGTATTGCTGGGTCAAATGGGAGCTCAATTTCTAATTTTTTGAGAATTGTCCATACTGTTTTCCAAAAGGTCTGAACCGTTCAGCATTCCCACCAGCAGTGGAGGAGGGCCCCTTTCTCACCACATTAATTTGGGCTGACCATCCTTTCCTGGTGTTCCCTGTGCTGTGTCTGACTTTCACACACCCAGAGCATAACACTACTAATGTTCTGCCATCTTTTTGGTGCCCCTCTTTACCCAAATACCTGGGCTCCAAGTGGTGGGTGAGGATGAATGGCATTGGGGGTGCTGGGGCAAGAATTGCACACAACATGAACATGAAGCTCATGGCTGCTTTGTCTTTCCACAACTTGGAGTCTCACATTCAGCAGGTTGGCTGCCTGCAAAGCACCTTGGGATTCTGATCATGAACCAGGGTGCAAATTATTGGCTGTAATGTCTGAAGAACTTGTTTCTTTGTATTTGAAACATGGATGATGTAAAGCTAACTTGGGAATCAGTGTTTGAGGTCAAAAGAGAATAGGAGAAGTGTTTTCCCTGCACTCTCACTGGTCTTCTTTTGTCAAACACCTGTTTTAAATACAGTGTCACTGTATTTAACCCTTACTATTCATCAATTTGCTCGAGTGGGCCCAGTAACGTCTCCTTCGTGAGACTTGTTGTTACTGTGTTTGGCTTATCAAATACATCATGGGTAGCTTGCCAGGCTTTGTTGTGTGGGCGAGATACTCTCAGTAGCTTGCTGGGCTCTCTGAGAGGAATGGAGGAATTAAACCCGGCTCAGCTGGGCCAGCTGCACTCAAGGCAAACGCCCTACCGCTGTGCTATCGCTCCAGCCCTTTCTAAGAGCGAAGCCCTCAAAAAAAAAGTACCCTGTAACCTGAGAACACATACTAGGGGCTGTTTGTGGACACTTTTCATACCCTTTTTTTAAATACGTCACCACATATCTACTTTTGTTATTTCTTTCATTAGCAGTGTGTGTCAATCTCATGAACATTTCCACCAAAATTCCCGGCGCCAGAGACAGACCAGCGGGTAGCATGCCTGCCTTGCACACGGCCGGCCAGGTTCAATCCCCACATCCGATATGGTCCCCCGAACACCACCAGGCACGAGTCCCGAGCACAGAGCCAGGAGTAACCCCTCAACGTTGTTGGGCACTGCCCTCCCAAACAAAGCAAACGAGAAAATAATTAAAAGGAAAACAACGTGTTTCCCTCTACACCTAACTGTAAACCTGTCATTCAAGAATCCCTTTGAACGGTTACGTTGCATAATGAACATTGACAGAATTCCTCTGACAGGGACTGTGGCGGTTCTAGCTCTGCATCCCTCCCTCCTCGTCATCACATCGCTCCTGCCTGTGGTCAGCTCTGCAGAAACCGGTTCTCCTGGAGGAACGGTATTTCCGCGGGACAGGCGCTGTGGGGTAGACACACAGAGTCCGAGTCCTTCAAGGGTCTCATTGTGCGCTGGAGGCAATGACCAGAGCGTTACAAATTCTGCTGAAACAAGCACTGACAAGCGGAGCCCAGAGCCTTCAGAAGCAAAAAGCATTTCCTTTAGAGACGTGCATGCACTCACACACACGTGCACAAACACACATACTTGCATATACACATGTACACGTACACACACATACACACTATGCATAGATGCCCACACACTCACATGCTCATACACACGCGATGCACATGTTTACTGAAATGTTTCAGTAAACATTTCAGCCCCTGCTGCCCAGAGGCCCCGCTGGTGGACACGTACTCTTCAGTGGCCGCCACTTCCGGGCCGGTTAACGGGCACTTCCTATTCAGTTGGCGTGTCCTTTTGGGACGGTCAACAGGCACTTCCTGTTCGGTTGGCGGGCACTTCCGGCTCACGGAATGGGGCCGTGGGCAAAAGCTCAGGCCAGAAGTGTGAACTTGGACGCCCGAGTGTGAACGTGGCTGGGAGACCCTTTCGGGCCTGAGTCCCCACTCACTGACCCTATTCCTGGGAGGCCCGGTACTCAGGGTCACCCCCGGAGAAGTGCCGGGAGATTACCACTGGCGGCAAATACCGCGAGACTTCTGTCATGGTCCTCCCGTTGTCCATCGATTTGCTCGAGCGGGCCCAGCAACGTCTCCATGGTGAGACTTGTCGTGACCGTGTTTGGCATCTCGAATACGTCACGGGGAGCTTGCCAGGCTCTGCCGTGCGGGCGAGATACTCTAGGTAGCTTGCCGGGCTCTCTGAGAGGGGCAGAGGAATCGAACTCGGGTCAGTGGAGTAGGCCGCATGTAATGCAAACACCCTACCGCTGTGCCACTTCTACAAGTGGCAAAATACCGTGAGAGTTCCAACGAGGGCAAAAAACCCACGTGATTCCCACTAGTGGGGGAAATGCCCTGAGATTTTCACTAGCGGCAAAATACCGTGAGATTTCCCTAGTGGGAAAATATCATGAGATTTCCCAGAGTGCGAAATACTGTGAGTTTCAAGAACGGGTGCAATACCGAGAGGTTTCCACCAGTGGGAAAACACCGTGAGATTTCCAACACGGCGAAATACCGCGAGAGTTTCAACAACGGGTGCAATACCGTGAGATTTCCACAAGTGGAAAAATATCATGAGATTTCCAACAAAGCGTGAAATACTGTGAACGGTTCAACAATAGGCGAGACACCGCGAGATTTTAAGTAGCGGACAAAATACTGTGACCTTTCGAATAACGGGGAAAAAACCCGAGACTGCCAACATTGCTTGAATACCGTGAGATTTCCACCAGCAGGAAATACCGCGAGATTTCCAGTAGTGGGAGAAATATCGTGAGACTTCGAATGATAGGGGAAAAAAGAGGGATTTCCAAGAACAGGCGAAATACCATGAGATTTCCAAAATCGAATGAAATAACGTGAGATTTCCACTAGCGGGAAAACGCCGTGAGATTTCTGGTCACATTTCCAATAGTCGCCAAAACACCGCGAGATTTCGAGTAATGGGCAAAATACCACGGGACTTCCAATAACAAAAAAAAAATGTGATTTCCAACAACGCACGAAGTACCTTGAGACTTCCAATAACCAAAAAAAAAAAAAAAAACCACGTGAGATTTCCAACAACGGGAGAAATTCTGTGAGATTTCGAATAATGGGCGAAATACCACGAGATTTCTACTAGCGGGGAAAACACGGTGAGATTTCCACTAGCGGGAAATGCCGCGAGATTTTAAACGCGATTTCCAAGACGGGGGCGGGGAGAAACCGTGACATTTCCCGCTAGCAGGAAATAGCGCGAGATTTCCACGAGCAAGGAAATCCATGAGACTTCCCGTCGGGAGGGAAGTGCCGTGAGATTTGCGATACCGAAAACTCCCGCGAGATCTGCGACCCTGGAAACTCCCACGACACCAGCAGCACGGGGGGCCATCCCAGGAGACCCGCGATCTCCAGCGGTGGTGCCGTGCGCACACCCCGTGTGCCTCGAGTGGCCCCCTCCCCCAGCGCGATGCCCCTAGCGGCCCCCCGCCCTGCAGCCGTTACCTGAGTGCTTCATGCTTCGGAGAACATTCTGGAGCCCGCGGCCCACCCGCCCCCCTATCCCTGCGCGCGGCAGCCCTCGGCTCTCGGGCGGGCGTGGGGCACGGCCTGGAGGGCTCCGGAGGCGCCCGGGCTGCTCCTGCCCACGCATGGGTCCCTGTGGAGCAAGCCAGGGGCGCCGCAGAGACGGCACATGACGCGGCTCCGCCCCGTACGTCAGCGCGTCACAGGCGCTTATGACGTTGCTGCTTCAGCCCTCCTGCATCAGCGCGAAGGACGCACCAGCGCCAAGGGTGCACCAGCCATGCATGGCCCGCAAGGAGGGAGACCCCCACCCCCAACCTCGGCCTGGCCCGGGCAAGACACATTGCCCCCGGCCTCTTGGTCTGCGCCCACCAGGCTGGCTGCCCAAGCCTGCCACGCCGCCACGCACGCGGGCAGCCCTCAGCGCCTTTCGGCCCGCGCTCCAGGGAAGCCGATTCCCCACCCTCCAGGGGCAGGTATGTCTCAGCAGCTGACGGCCTTCTGCCGCCACCCGCCCCTTCATGCTGGTGCTCACACAGGGACCCTTGCATCTGCTTCTTCAGGGCTTGGTTTGGGGCCACGGCAGTGGGGCTTGGGCCTGACTCCTGGCTCAAGGGCGCTCCTGAGGGGTTGTCTGTATGGGCTACCAGGGATTGAACCCAGGTGTGCCGCAGGCAAGGCAAAGCCTTCCCCATGAGGCAGCACGGGAGCAAACACAGCGGCACAGGAAACAGCGGAATCACGAAACAGAAGCACTGGGTGCAGTTCACCTTGGCCAAGAGTAAGAGCAAAAGTTGTGTTGTGGGAGCTGGGGTGGACACGGCGCGTGCAGATGCCCCGTTGGCCGCCCTGGGGAGTCAGTGGCTGCAGGCCTGGAGTCCGATGCTCCGTCCACTGCTCCCTTAGTACAAGCACAATTGCTGGGGTGACCTCAGGGCCCCCTCTCTCCCCCCAAACACACAGAAATAACGTGAATCTTTAAGAGCTAAAACTTGGGTTTCAAACCTCGACTCAAGCAAAGGCTGTGATTAGGCCATGGTGCCATTTCCCTGACCCAGATCTGTTCAATTTCCCCAGAAAACAATGTAGAACATCTGTAACGTGCTACGGTGGTGGTTTTTGTAATTTTGTATCACAAGAAGGCCCCAACACATTTAACAAGAGATCTTGTTTGATATCTTCTTGGTCTGCTTTTGGGCCACACCAGGCAGTGCCCAGTTCTGTGCTCAGGAATCACTCCTGGCAGAGCTTCGGGGGACCCTAGGGGGTGCTGGGGATGGAAGCTGGGTGGGCCGCATGCAACGCCAGGGACGCCAACAGCCCTGCCTGCTGTCTTACAGCTCCTGCCTTCACACCGTCTGTTTTTCACTGGTAAGAAGAACAGTACTACACACTCATGGTATCAAAAGAAAACAAGCCAAGGAGAAGGATAAAGACGTCCACAAAACAGTCCAACCTCCAGTCACGTGCTACAAGGCATTGCGGCCGGCTTTGATATCATGCTGGCATGGATTCTGCGCCTGTTTCAAATAAAGGCACAGGACGTTACGCCTCAAGCCCATTTCGTGGGGCCAACATCCACCAAGAAGTCAGCAATCCAAGCCCATTCTGCTCCCTGGACACCACGGAGGGTGGTCACGCTGCTACCGTGTGTCTTGTCCAGCACGGCCGGGCGCGGCCCTTGGCTGTAGCTCTGCCTAGAGGGGAACCGCCTGGCTGTACCATCTGGGCTCGGCTTAGGATTGTGATATTCCTTCTCTGGTTTCCAAGGCGTCGCCACTGAATCGGACAGAGTTTATTTCTGGGTTCCCAGGGCCGGGGCCTCGTGTGATGGACAAGTGTTTGCAGGGCAGCTGCCCTTGGCCCGGGGACTTGGCAGGACTGAGGCATTCCAGCCCTGAGTGCTGGCTGGGGCGGTCTGGAGGGCGCCCAGGGGAGTGAGGCCCAGGAAGCGGCTGAGGCACGGAGACTGCAGCATGGGGGGCAAACAGCCAGACAGACAGATAGCCAGACAGTGAGACGCCAGCCCCAGTCAGTGGCAACACTTTCCCAGCTCGCGGCCCCAGAATGGGGCCCCACAAGCCAAAACTGCTGATCTTCTCCTAAAGCATCAAAGGAAGGCCCGAGAGATGCTACAAGGGTCAGAGCCTCTGACTTGCACACGGCCAACTCCAGCTTGACCTCCGGGATGCCACAGGGTCCTTGGGCAGAGGCAGGGCAAAGCCCCAAGCAACACGGGTCCAGCCCAGATCGGTGGCAACAACACAAGGCCCAGGAAATGTCAGCGGCAGGGAAACACCGCAGCCCCAAACCAAGCGCGACACTGACCTCCGGATGAAAGCGGGAGGGAAACGGGGGACTCTGGCAGTGGGAAATGTGCCCGGGGGGAATGGATGGATAGTACAGCAGCCGAGGACTGAAAGCTGATCATGAACATTAACACATAGAGTGTCTCAAGGGGATTCCATTTAAGAAGTTAAAAAAAAAAAAAAGGAACGAAGCAGGTGGGATCCAGGAACAACAACAACAAAAAAGTACTAAGGGAACAACAAATGGTCAGTCATCGGAAGTGGAGGTTTTGACTCCAGAAGTTAGAGGACATGAGGGGGCTTGGGACCTCCTGGTGGTGGGACATGTGAAGGATGAGGAGTACCAGTAACTTCCACGAAAACAGGTGAAACAAAGTGACCCAGCAAGAAACGGAAACAGACATATAAATGTGTAAAAAAATTAAGGGATTCGGGTGTGGGGCCAGAGTGACACATGCAAGGAAAGTAGAGTGAACACTTCTGTGAGTCATGAGTCATCGCTTAAAATGAAAAGAAAAAAGATAAAAAGAAACACAGATTAATGCGCCTGAGAGATAGTCCAGTGGGGTGGGTATTGGCCTTGCACGTGGCCCACCCAGGTTTGATCCCCGGCACCCTATAGGGTCCCTTGAGCACAGCCAGGAGTGTTTCTTGAGTACAGAGCCAGGAGCAACCCCTGAACATCGCTGGGTGTGACCTCATACAAACACCAAGGACTGAGGTACGTAAATATAAGCAGACGCCCCTTCAGAAAGGGAGGCCATGGCAGCTTCTGCTGGCTGTGGGGCCTTGAAAGCACCTTGAAAGTTACGGGCTTCTCTGGCACTCAGTGTGCCTTGAGTGGGCCCACAAGGCCCCTTCCGTTCCCTCCCATCTACCCTAGACCGTCCTTCATGGGTCAGAGCATAGAGGGCGTGCCCAGCCAGTGTCCCCGTGGAAGGCAGCCTTGGTCTCCTGGCCTCTGCCCATCCACAGGGCCCCGTTTCCCCCGTTTCCCTAGCAACCCAGGTGCTACGAACACTTGTCGTGGTGCTGGGGTGCTCGTCTGTACAGGATTGGTGGGTGCGAAGACAGTGGCACAGGCGGAAACCACCGTACATGGGTCCTTTCCTGGCTAGCATCATGGTGGGCAAAGATAGTGCCACGGGTTCAAACTTGTCCAACTCAAAGCACCCCCTGCATCACTGCTACCAACACACACTTTCATGCCATTTTCTCAAAAAAAAAAAAAAGGACTGCTTGAATACTGCTATTCCCAAGAGCGTGCAGGAGGAGAGTCTGGCTCCCGGTGGGCTGAAGCGGCACGGAGCCTGCGGGCGGCCCGGGAGTGTCCTGCTGGCGTTTCTGCTCTCCCACCCGCACCCCAGCCCAGGCGCCCGGGAGCCAGCTCCTCCCCGCCTTGGCGTCTCCGCCTGTCCGTGCTCCTTCCGGAGAAACCAAAGGCGGCCGTGCACAGCCACGCCAGGTTTCCGAGTGGAGTCGGGGGTGGACGCCAATGCCCATCCACAGGGCCCCATTTCCCACGGCTGCAGCACCACCGCTTGCCAAAGTGCCCTTCCCTGGGGCCAAGGACAGAACGGGAAACACAGCCTGGGAATGAGCAATGCTTTCATCAGAAGCCCGACTCAGGCCGTTGCAGAAACAGCCAGTGGGCTAGACCGTGTGTGTAAGAGCCTGCATGCTACACAAGCCACCCACAGGCCCTGCCAAGGTAGAGGGTCCAGTTAAACGCTCGGCTTTGTCATGTATTCAAGACCTGTCCCTGGACAAGACTGGAGGAAGGCGGGAAACTATGAGACGTACATCTGCTCTAAAAAGTGGCTTTCAGTCCTACAATGCTCCAACACCTGCCCCTTCACCAGTGCACAATTCCCACCACCAGTGTCTCAGGTCCCTCCTGCCCTCCCCCGCCTCTATAGCAGACAACTCTCTCCCTCTCCCTCTCCCCTTTTGGGCCTTATGGTCTGCAACACAGACATTGAAAGGTTCTTAGGGACATCTCTTTACCGACTTTCAACATTCAATTCCTGTCATACCTGATCTTTTCCAACTATTACTGTCATAATAATAGTCCCTTCTCTATCCTAAGTGCCTTTTCCGCCCCAGACACTCTTGTGATGAGCTTCCAACCATTGGCCAGTCCTCCTGTTTTCCCTAGCCTTGGATATTAGTTCTGTACTAGATATATTTTTTATATCCTGCAGTCATTCTGTCTGTCCCTTTCCTTCTGACTCAGACGCTCCTGCGCCTCAAAAGAAATGATGGCTAAGAGACAAAGACAGACAGCCATGGAATGGGAAAATAATGAACCCAATACTCACTCATAAAGAATTAATATCAAAATTATCCAAGGCACTGGTACAACTCCTGACTCCTGACTTTCATCCCAATGTTTCATCCTAATATTTTCTCGGAAATAATGGTGGGGTTTTTTTTTAATCAAATTCTTTTTTTGGCCGCTTCCTGCAATGGTGGAAGGGATTGCCTTTTATTCCCATTTAAGTTAATAATGTCATGAATTACAGCGAAGACATTTCTTAATGGCCAATCGCCCTGGTATTCCTAAAATAGATGACTGCTCCACTCCATGGGCAGCGCTTCTTCATACTGGGGTGCTGGAAATATTCGTTTAAAGAGCCCGCATGAATATTTATGAGATGGTCCACATACAGGCATATAACTTTCCCAGCGATCTGTCGGTTTTTCATGTCAGAGTTAATCTGCATATAGTATGGCTAACAGTAGCGTGCTCCCTTTCACAGACGCCGGTGTTCAGCGCTGGTGCCACGGGGATGAAGAGCTTGTGGACAGTTTGAAAGGACAGACGTGTGTCTGGGTTCCGGGGGGAACTGCCTCTGAGCTAACAAGGGTCACCTCTGGGGCAGGAGGGGGTGCAGATTGCGGAGTCCCATCCCTTTCAAAGGCTGCGCGGGTCTGCAACCCCCCCCCCCCAGGTTACATGCAGAAAGATGCGCTTCCGACTCACAAAGGTTCAAGTGTCTTCCTGGGCCTCTTTCTCTCTCTCTCTCTCTCTCTCTCTCTCTCTGTCCTTCTCTCTCTCTCTCTGTCCTTCTCTCTCCCCTTCTCCTTCTTGCTCTCCCTCACACAGACCGGTGCACAAGGGATTTTTCTCTCCAGCCTCTTGGACACCCCATCAGGAGCTCAAGGCACGGAGCAAACGCCAGATTTTCTCCTACACCACGGGCCAGTCCTGAGACACCACTGACAGCCCCCTGGGTCAGTGCTCCTGTACCTGAGAGAGGTCGGGCGCCTCCCCTGGGGGCAGCCAGCGCAGCAGCTGGCCAGGCCTGACATCCTGGTGCAGAGAAGGAATGACCACAGTGACCCGTCCCTGAGCTGCTGCTTGCACCTCCCTGGGCCTTCCTGGCCTCGAGCCTCTGAGACTGTCCTGCCAGAAGCCTTCAGAGGTTATGATATGGCCTGTGTCTGACTGTGGAATGCCCCCCAGTACCAAACGCCACAGTGGGCGCATGCTTAGAGCAATGTGCACAGAGCACAGGGGCAGCCTGTGCTGTGTCACGCCCACCACTCCGTGCATGGCTCCCTGCCCTCCCGCCACGAGCCCGAGAAGCGCCTTGCACCCGTGCGGCGGCCCTGGTGGCTCCTGCTGTCCCAACGGCCTCCGCCTCACCCACGAGAGAGACTCTGGCTGGGCAGGAGTGGGGTTTCAGAGGCTGTGGCCTCCTCTGAACCCTGCACACACTCCCCACCACCCTCTCCCAGAAAGTCCCTGCGCTCAGAGTAGGGCCCGGCCCCCCAGAGAGGATTTTTTCTGCCCACAGAGCCTGAGAACCTTCCGCGCCGTGGGCACAGGCAGCCCCGGGCGTCCTGACTTGGCCCCTGCGGCCGGCGCCCAGACGCTCCTTCAGACCCTTAGCTCTGCGTGTGCAACAAGGCGGCCCATTGTTGGCCAAGGCGCCGGCCCGGGCCCTACTCTCAAATGCTGGGGGGAGGAATCTTTCCCAGGCTGGGGAGTTGGCCAGGCCCATGCGAGCGGGGCTGGCGCTGGCACAGAGCGCGGGAGGGGAAGGAGCGCTGGGAGCGTGGCGGGCACCGACCTACTCACCAGACAGCCCCGCTCCCCCCACAAAAGGGCCAGTGAGCACTGTGGGAAGAGCTCAGGGCCCAGCTGGGAGCCGAGCTGCCTGGGCAGGGCACGGCTTTGCCGAGAGGAGCCGGATGGACAGTCCACTCCCACAGCGAGCAGGCTGGGCTCCATCTGGCTGCATCTTCCTGCTTCCGAGTGCTGGTTTCCAAAACCCCCTCCGCCCCCTTTTCCAAGTGCCCCCCGCCCCACCTCAGCCCTCATCGAGGAGGACAAAGCCTTGGCCTGGGAGCCCGGCCCTGAGTCCAACAGGCCACGCCGGAGGGACACAAGAAGGCTGTGGTTCCCGCTGGGGGGGGGGACACGCTGAAGGGACATGGTGGAGGGTGGGGGGACTCCAAGTTCTACACACAAGACCCACTTCCAAAGGCCTGCCGGGACCCATCCCTGAGCACAGAGCCCGGAGCAAACCCAGAGTAAGGCCAATGAAGCAGGACCGCTCCTGTTCACGACTTGACCGGTGCCTTGCTCCCTCACTGCTTTTCTGAATCCTACATAAAAGAGAGACTTTAATTATGGCTGTGATGTCATTTACACACGCACAGAGGGGCACAAAGTCCTGAACCGGCACAACTTTGTAAATTAGTGAGATTTTGATACACTAAAATATTTTCAAGTACTGTGCACATCTAAAAATTTTTTTCTTTTATTAAATCCCTGTGAGATAGATCATTACAAAGCTGTTCATGGAATCCACTGCAGGTATCTAAATTTACAATTCAGGTGGCGAATAATGACGCACTAATAAGCTTTAAGAGTCTGTCTTGCAAACATGCCCCTGAGATGCCCAGGGGAACGACAGTGCCACACACAGAGAGGCCAGAGAAGGCCAAAGGCGCGGGCAGAGACACGCCAAGCTCCCACCACGCACATGGCCGTCCTCCTGGGAACGGGCACTGTCTGGCCGCTGTGGCACAGCAGAGGCCACATGGGAGCGAAGGTTGGTTTATGTCATCGCCACAAGGTCTGAGGTCACGAAACATCTCAGGGGCCTGGACTCAGGAGAGAATGGGCATCACGGCATGGGGTACTGTGCAAGTGGGCAAGAATGAGCGAGAAGCAGTGTGAGAGAACGAGAGAGAGAGAGGAGAGACAGAGCGAACAACAGAGAACAAGGGAGAAAGCAAGAGAGCGAGTGAGGAAGAGAGTAAGAGAGACAGAGAGAGAGACAGAGGGGGGGGAGAGATCTCCTACACGTGGGATTTCATAAAGATCCAGGAAAGTTGTAACAAATGGCCAGAGTCCTGGAAAGTGGATATTTCTGTCTAGAGAACTGAGCTTTGTGTGGGTTGGGGAGGGGCTGACAGGCGTCCTCAGGACCCAGGTGCAGGGAGGGGTGAGGTGCTGGGGTGACGTATGTGTGGAAAGCACCATTAACAGCTTTAAAATCCCAGTACCTCAATAAAAATGAGAACAGAGGAGGGGAAGGAAGATAAAGAGGTGGAGGAGGAGGAGGAGGAGGAGAAAAATGAAGAGGAGGAAGAGAAAGAAGAGGAGGAAAAGAGGAAGTAGAGAAGGGGAAGGGAGGATAAGGAGGAGGAGGAGGAGTGAAGGGGCTCTGGCCGTGCCGTGGCAGTGAGGGGGCCTGTATACCCCCACCCCCGCAGCTTCTGGGGTGGCCTCACCGCCCTCAGGCCCGTATTTCCCCCTGCATGGCCACCTACAGTCCTGACCCAAGACTGGGGCCGACCGCGAGACCCCCACAAAGCTGAGCACAGATGCGGGGAGCCCGCAGGCAGGGCAGACAGAGATAGGGCGTGGGAATGCGGCACTTCTCCTGGGTGCCAGGGGGCGCTGGGGGGTTTCTCCATGCACCAGGCCCCCAGGTTATGCCCCTGGTTCTCCCAAGAGGTATTACCCTGGGCCGCATGGCCGGATGCCAACTTCCCTTATGCCCACAGGCTGCGTCTTGCCTCAACACCCCCGTGACTCTCATCCCTAGGGCGAGGGGATCCCAGCTCATTGTATGCCCCCTTGGCTGCGCCAAGCCCAGCAGACCCCTGACTCCCTCCTGAGCGCCCCCTGGGCCTCCCTCGTTGGCCCTGACTCCTGGCCAACACACTGGGTTATTCTTGGCCAGCCTGTTCGTTGACCCCCGCGCCACTGCACTGGGGAAGAGGGGGGAGGCGGGATCGCCTGCCTGGCGTGTTTTCACAATATGTTCTCACTTACAGAAGCCCCGTGACCTGCCAGCGCCCGGTCAGCCAAGCTCTCGGTGGGAAATACCGGGGGAAGCCCAGGCTGTCAGAGGGGTCTGCACCCGGGCTGGGGGAGGGGCGGCGGCCAGCCCCTCGGACCCCGCTGCTCTCTGGCCCGTCCACCTTTTTCTGCACCCTCACGAGCTCGTAGAGAGGCCAGAAACCGCCGGAGCCACCCACGAACCGGCCAGGGCTGGGGACAGGCGCCCTTCTGCAGGGACCACAGGGGACAGTGAACATGGGCCACCTGCAGGGGTGGGGGTAGAGAGCAGCCCCAGAGCTGCCTGCGTGCATGGCCCCCGTGAAGGCAAGTGATGGAGTCTGGGAGCGACGTCTTCCGTGTCCTGTGCTGGGTGGGAACTCCCAGCGGGGCCAGTGGGAAAGTAAGCGCCCATGGCTGAGACTGGGGGACCCAGGAAGCCTGGGCTGCCCACGAAGGCCAGCCCCCCGTCCCAAGGGCATCGGCGGGCAGTCGGCAAGAGGGCCCAGCGCAGAAGTGCCCATGCGAGTGTCTCCTTCTGCCAGGAAGGGATTCGGGACCCCTCGAGGACACACGTGCACACAGTGGGACAATGTGTGCAGGTGACAGCCCCAACCTCACTGTGCTCCTGGGTGTCAGGGAAAGCCCCAGCACCAGCCCTGCCATTTGGGACCCCTTGGCCTGAGAGTGAGGAGGTCAGGTCTGCAAAGACCCCTCAGTGCCAGTCTCCCCAGCCTGCGGGCCATGGGGGCCTGGGCAGTGCCCATCGCTGCAGGACGCAGCCCGCTGGGGTCGGAGAGTGTCTGAGCAGTGGTCGGGCTGTCCGGTCCAGAGAGTGCAGCCCCTCCGGGCGCCAGAGCTGTGGATGAAGGCGCCATGTGCTTCCAATTTCCAGACAACTCAATACGGGTCGCATGACCTTGAGGAAAGAGAGCAGTGCCTGACGGAATGCGAGTATTCGGGAACAGGAGGCCCCATCAGCGGTCTGGGGGTTCTGGGGAGGCTCGAGGATGTCGGGGGCAGGGCATCCTGGAACGGATCTGGGTGTGTGATGGCCGGGGCCCAATTCAAAGCGGCTCTTAGTCCAACTGCAGTGCGCCCTGTCATGACCCATTGCCACAACCACGTCCCAATCGTAGCAGACAAAGTGCAGGCGGAAAGCCCTTGGTTACATCTGCACGCAAAGGAGCCCCCTCCCTTCCCACCACAGCCACACACATAGACACAGACACATATACACACATGTACACACACACACACACACGCACACACAAAACCGAGCCTATTCTCATATACTCTCTCTCTCACACACACAAGATGCACAAGTTCATTGTACAACTATGGAAATGCATAAGTGCTTATACGGTAATGAGCAGGAATCTAAGGTTGGTCCCCTTTAGATTCCAGTTGGAGACCGACCATCATAAACAGTCTTCCACCCCTGGCAACGCAGGCTCCATGACTCCTCCTATCAGCTACGACCCAAAGGCACGAAATTGGTTCTTCACCAAAGATGCCCGGATCGTGAACGAGTGCAGGTCCGCGGGGCCTCCGACAGGGATTTGGAAACAAGAGAGAGAGGGAGAGAACAGGTTTCTGGGGATAAAGATCTCCACGTAGAATAGAATCAAAAGACCACATGGAGGGGGCAGGAGGTCCCACAGCTCCCGGACAACACACCAGGTTCCAAAAACAGCTGAGATCGCCGGGAAGTCCCAGATGGGGTAGGTACCGCATCCCACCTCCCCCAGATGGAACCCCGGTGACCAGA
>JAOXYA010012193.1:0-13937 GCA_028565675.1 Sorex palustris | reverse complement strand
CGGCAGAGCCTGGCAAGCTACCCGTGATGTATTCGATATGCCAAACACAGTAACAACAAAGTCTCCAATAGAGACGTCACTGGGCCCGCTCGAGTAAATCGATGAACAACGGGAGGACAGTGACAGTGACCAAGTAAAATATGATCAGAAGATAAGCAAGGTGAGTTTTGCCCACTGAGAAGTACAACACAGAAGTTTTGCCCACTGAGGGAAGTGTGAAAATGTCACCATGGGGATCTAAGAATGGACAGCAAGGAAACTGGCATTTGAGACAGACACTTAAGGTTGGGAAGAATGAGTGTTGTTGGAGAAGAATGGCATTCCAAGCAGAAAAAACAGCAGGATCGAAAGAAAAGGCATGTACTTAAGGTCAGGGTGTCCTCCTTATAAGAATAAAGGAACAATGAGAGGACTGGAAGGGTAGATTTTATTTTATTTATTTTTTTTTTATTTGGAGCCACACTCAGGTGCTCAGGGATTACTCCTGGCATTGTTCAGGGGACCATAATCAATGCCGGGGATCAAACCAGGATCGGCTACATGCAAGGCAAGCACTTTAACCCCTGTGTTTTCTCTCTGGCTCCTGGAAAGGTAAATTTTATCATAGGCATGAAGACTCAATGCCAGAGAATAAACAAGCTGCTAGAGAGATGGAAGACCAAAAAGCAAAGGAATTGCATGATTAGATTAACCTTTGGGAAAGTTGTTCATCTGTGATCCTGAGGACGGTTAGGGGAGATTGGAGGTAAGAAATAATGGTTGGAAGCTAGAGATATAGTACAGCAGGTAGGGCTCTTGCCTTGAACCCAGCTGACCTGAGTTTGATCCATGGGACCTGATCTGGTTCTCCTAGCCCCACTAGGAGCAATCCCTGAACATAGAGCCGGGAGTAAGCCCTGAGCACAGCTGGGTAGGGCCCAATAGCAAGGAAGAAGGAAGAAGCAATGAAATCAGGGGCTCTTCTACTTCAACATAGTTGACCACTGTTGATTTTTTATCTGTATGTTGTATAACCTCAGAGAGATCACCTTCTTACACCCAACCTCAAGTGGCCACCTATGTAATTCTCTTGATCTTCATCATACTTGTCACCTTCTGATGTTTTCCTTATATTTAATTTTAGTCTCCTCCTAAAAGAAAAGTACCATGGGCAGTGAGATTTTGGTTACCGTTGTATTCCCAGAACCAGAATTGCACTGAATGCATTAATATAGACAACGAAGTACTTGTTAAACTAATGATGTAGAAAGGCCCTCAAGGCTTGGAAGTTTGTCTTTTATTTTGGACAGTCTTATTGATGTACAATAAACTGCCAATATTTAAAGTGCGCATTTTGATTGATATGTTTTGATATGTGTGTATACCAATGAAATTATCATCACAGTCAAAACAGTGAAAATAGCAGTCACTCCCAGTCTTATTCAGTGTACTGTTTGCTAGAAAAATGATTGATTCCCCAAAGTCAGTGTTCTTTGACTGTGAACCAAATCCTCTGAAGGCACAGCATCTCTCTGAACCAACTGTATTGGTCTTGCAAGTCTTGGGCTCGAGGGTAACCCCCTACCTTCAAATGCACGACTCATGCTCATGCTTCTTATTGTACTATGAATAATCAGTGGGTCCTTATCTCTGACTGAGGAGTTGTCTGTCAGCAGTCACTAGACATAACAAGCTAATTTGTTCCTTTATATGGAGCATAAAATCACATTTCAAACCTGCAATCTGGGACCCTCCAACATAATGTTAAAGGGCTAAGAATGGGAATGCTGCTGACAGTAAGAGAAAAACATTAATCATTTTACTATCAGCTGTAAGATGAATTTATGAATGATAGGACTCTTCTGTAACAGCTCTTAATGACTGATGTTCCTAATCAGCATTATTCCTAAATTTCCAAAGAAATTTCATCAGGAATTATTCCTAATTTCCAAAGAAATTATTTCTAATTTCCAAAGAAATTTCATCAGGGATTAATACTAGCTTTGGACCTTCTGCTTTCTTTCTGCATCTTATTGATTATATCTCGCTCTCTTTTTAGGGTTTTGTTTCTCTTTTTGTTTTTACTTTTTGGGTCATACCTGGCAGTACTCAGCCAGGGTTATTCCTGACTCTGCACTCAGGAATTACTCCTGGTGGTGCTTGGGAGACAATATGGGATGCCGGGGATTGAACCCGGGTAGGCCACGTGTAAAGCAAATTCCCTACCCACTGTTCCAGCCCTCTTCTTTTATTTTTTGGCCCCCTCACTGAGGTCTCTTTTTAATCATTAATATGGTGAATGAGCTGGCAGATTTTCAAATGTTAAACCAGCCTTGCATTCCTGGGATGTATTTCACTTGGTGGTGATATAGTCTTCTTTTTACATAGTGTTAGATTTGATATACTAAAATCCTATGCATGTTGGTGGTAATACTCACAGAGGTTATTGGGATGGTCTCCAGGAATGGTGGCACTCTTCTGGCTACATCTTTAGTTATGGTGATTGTGTGTGTGTGAGGGGGCCACAGGCAACAGTATTACTCCATGTGCTCATCCCACGCAGTCAGCACAGGAGATCAAACATATAGCCTCACATTTTCAAGGCAGGAGCGCCACTGAGCCCTCCTCCAAGGCACCTAAGGTCTTTTATTTTTACCTACATAATTCATCTTCATTGCTCTTCATTTCTTACTGTTGATTCAAAATACCCACGTGGCATTATTTTTCCTTCTTCCTTAGAGATTTTTTTAATCACTGCTCTTAGAGCAGGTCTGCTGGTGATTAATTCTTTCGGCTTCTGTGTGTCTGAAAAGTATTTTCATCTTGTCTTTAAAAGATTTATGCATTGGAAATAGAATTCAAGACTTGTTTTCTTCCAGTATCTCAAAGATGTTGCTTCATTGTCTTCTCATTTGCATGGCTTCCAACAAGGAAAATTGCTGGCATCTTTATCTTTCAGCCCATCTGCATTTTTCTGATTTTAAGATACTCTCTTTGCCACTGGATTATGATGTGCTTCGGCATCATTTTTTTCATGTTTCTTCTTGTGCTTGAGCTTCACTGTATGTTTTAGACTCAGATTTAGATCTGTGAGCTTATTATTTTTATCAATTTTTTTAAATCTTTCACTATCTCTTCATTATTTCTTTTTTTTATTATTTTTCATTGTTCATTATATTTGTCTTTCCTCTTGCAGAGGAACTCCAATTACTTGTATAACAGGCTTCTTAAAGCTATCTCAGAGCTCACGAATGCTGTATTCATTTTTCCATGTATTTCTTTTTGCACTTTATATCAGAAAATTTCTATTGACATGATTCAAGCTCACCAGTTTCTATCTTCATTATTTCTGATTAACAGCCTCAGTGTTTCTTCTTTCTTGATCACAGGGGCAAGTTCCCTGGGAGGAGGCCATTCTTTTAAGTTGAGTTTTATAAGAGACTTGAGAGGTGAATTTGGAGGAATTGTGGAGGTGTATTGGGATTAGGAGATTAATTTGTGTGTTGACTGGAATGTCACATTTGTTTGTGCATTTAACAGATCAACATCTGTTTTGTGTCAGACACTAGCAGTACAAGTACATAGTGGACAAGACATTTCTCTCCTCATAGAATTTTTATCGTAGTGGAGAAGCCTCTAGAAGCAAACACATAAATAAACAAATAAAATTAACTGATAGTGATCTTACACAGAAAAGGACTAGACAGCGAGCCATGATAGTGAAAGGTGGAAGGAGCTACTTTAGATCTTCCAGTACTTTGGATTGGATATCATGGAAGTCCTCTCTGAAGAAGTAACTTTTGAGTTAAATAAGCAAAAAAGCAATTGTGTAAATGAGTGGGGAAAAGAGGGAAAAAAACGCATTATAAGAAAAGAGTGATAGCACAGCAGGAAGAGCATTTGCCTTGTATGCAGCTGGGTTCAATTCTCAGCATCCCATATGGTACCCCGAGCACCTCCAGGAGTGATTCCTGAGTGCAGAGCCAGGAGTAACCCCTGTGCATCACCAGCTGTGATGCAAAATGAAAGAAAAAGAAAAGGAAACAGCAGCCTAAGAGATAGCAGAGGAGTGGGGTACTTGCCTTGCACTCGACCTACCCTGGTTTGATCCCCGGCACCACTATAATCCCCCAGACTCCACCAGTGCTCACTCTGGAATAGCTCCTGAGTACCGCATGGGATAGCCCAATTCCCCCCCTTCCCACGCCCCCAAAAAGTAAAGGAGACAACTCAGCCCAAAAACGTGAGGTAAAAGCCGGCTTATTGTTTCCAAGGAATTAGAAAGTCTTCCCAGGAGTAAGATAGTACAGGGGTTAAGGCGCTTGCTAGGAGTGAGGAATGACTCCTCAGCATTGCCAGGTGTGAACAAAACAAAACAAACAAAGTCTTTCTAGCTGGAACATGGCAAATGGATAGAATAGTGATTGGAAATAAATTCAGATGTGTCTTATAAATCATGGCCCAAACATGAAGATGCTTTGGATACAGAGACTCCTAAAACTAAGGAAAGGATTTAGGGTTCCCCAGTTGTTACTCTCTGCTCAATCAGGGTTATTCAGTACCATCATGTGAAGGAAGCTATAATAAGCAAGTCAAGAACGAGTATGTGGAGAGCTTAGATGGAGACAAAGCGATGGTCATAGCTGGAGCCAAGGAGCCTTGTCAGGGAAGAGGATCATTCATAAAGGACCAATGAATCAGCCACTGGATCTCTGTTAGATCTGGTGAGTCTGGATTTGAAATAGTAGGCAGGAGGAAATCACCTTAGGATCTTACACAATGAGAAGTTCTTTGACAGAAATTACTTAAAAAAAAAATAAAAAGCTATGAATGGGGTTAATTGGAAGGCAAAGAAATTAGAAGCAGAGCGACCAGCTGGAAGAGTCAAAATAACACAGGTGTGAAGCGTCAGACAGGATTGTTGGCAGTGGGAACAAGCTTAGGGCAAGAGCCCGGGAGTTCAGCGGGCTTCTCGCTGTGATGCACACGTGATTTACAACTTGTGCTTCCTGTTTTATTACTCTCTAAGTATTTTACAGAATTAAGTAAACACTCACTTTTGTTTAATCTGTTCTTTACATGCTATAGTCTTTTTTTTTATCCCCGCCCCCATGTCATGGTCTTTTGTTTTGTAAGTACATTTTATTCAGCGTTTTCTCTCAAAATGTATTGCATTTTAGGACCCAAGAATGTGGATCAGTGGTTCCAAAACATGCCTTGTATGTATAAGAGCCTAAGTTGGAACCCAGCTCTGAAAAATATATAATCTGCATAGACATATATATGTGAATATATATATAGTTATGCATATATAGAGTTACATAAAATGCTTTTGAAAGTAATAAACAAGAAGTAGAGATATAGACTGTCTTTGTCTGCAGAATATAACTATTGCAGTCTTTCATTGGTGGCTCCAAGCTAGAATCACCTAGCTCGGCCTAGCCACTAAGTTTGGGCTATCTTATACTACAGTAGTGAATATACATGTCCAGTGGAGCGATAGCACAGCGAGTAGGGCGTTTGCCTTGCACGCGGTCGACTTGAGCTCGATTCCTCCACCCCTCTCGGAGAGCCCTGCAAGCTACCGAGAGTATCTTGCCCGCACGGCAAAGCCTGGCAAGGTACCTGTGACGTATTCAATATATGCCAAACACAGTAACAAGTCTCACGATGGAGATGTTACTGAGCCCGCTCGAGCAAATCAATGAACAATGGGAGGACAGTGCTATGGTGCTACAGTGTGTGTTTACAGGTCTTTAAAATGGACTCAGCCCTTTGCTGGCTTTGCCCGACAGACGGCGCTCTCTGTGCTTCTGCCATCACTGTGAGTAAAGTATGCCCTGCCTAGACTCATTGTTTAGGAAATGCGTATGGCCTATTCAGTGAGCCTAAGACATGCTATAGGAAACAGCCACCAGCCTAGAACAGCTGCATCCCAGCTGACCCACAGGTACATGAATGATGACTCAAAGGCTGTCTGAAGCCACTAAGATTGGGTTCCCTTTTGCTACCGTGAACCCGAGTTCACTGGAATCAGAGTGTCCAGGGATGTGGGAATTTAGGCAAACCATGCCATTAGGATAATGGATGAACCTTCGAATCCAGTGTTTTCCAAAGAGTGCTATCACCTTCCAGAGGGTGCTGGAATTATGGGGGGAGCAGAAGAAATGGGGAATGGGCAATGAGAGCCTCAGATGCAGTTGAGGGGCACTTTCTGTTCTCTCTCTCTCTCTTTATTTGGGTAGGGGTTGCCCACACCCAGCAGTGCTCAGGACTTACTCCTAACCCTGTGCTCAGGGACCACTGCCAGCATGGTTCAGAGGACCACGTGCAGTGTCGGGGATTAAACCCAGTCTGGCACAAGTAAGGCATTTGCCTTACCTGCTACAGAGCCTCTCCACCTCTCCAGCCCCATCTGCTTGTTCTCTTAAGGTAGACTTCCAATGGGCCAGTTGGGGGGGGGGGAGGGGTTTGTTGTTGTTGTTGTTATTTTGTTTTGTGCAATAGGGACAGCAAGCCAAATAGGTTTGGGAACCTCTGATTCTGGCCAGAGGACCAAGGGAAATGCCAGCCCCTCTGCCAGTGGAAGAGGATAGAGGTTTGGTGCTTGGAGTTTCAGGAGGGCAACATTGAGGCTTTAACTGTGGTGCTTTTCTTAAAGTTTTTCTTGTATATTCTCTTGTGATCTCTGCTCCTTGTTTTTCTATTTGTTTTTTGACTTTAAAAAAAATTTTGTATTGAATCTCCATGAGATACAAAGCTTTCATGATTGAGTTTTCAGTCATACAATGATTGTATGACCCATCACTCTACCAGTGCGCATTTTCCACCACCAATGTTCCCATTTTACCCCGTCCCACCCTCTGCCTCTGTGGCAGGCACTTTCCCTATTACTCCCTCTCTACTTTGGGCATCATGGTTTGCAATACAGATACTGAGAGGCCATCATGTTTGGTCCTTTTATCTATTTTCAGCACACATCTCCCATTCTGAGAGATCCCTCCAACCATCATTGACATGGTGGTCCCTTCTCTATCCCAGCTGTCTTCTCCCCCAACACATGAGGCAGGCTTCCAAATTGAGTGCTCTTTGTTTTTGCCTGTCCTCATACTGGCCACAGCAGCCTCCAACTTCCTTTCTTTCCTTATTTTCCGTTCTCTGTTTCTTAAGGTCTTTTTCCTCTTAAGTAGACCTCTTTTACACCTTTGTTTGGGCTCATGAATTGTAAGTCATTTTGAAGCCCATTGTCTTGCCACTGTGAAAATGGGTTATAAGGGGCCACCAGAGCAATAGAATGTAGATAGGGCATTTGCCTTGCACGCAGCAGACCTGGGTTCAATCCCCAGCATCCCATATGGTCCTCTGAGCACCAACAGGAATAATTTCTGAGTGCAGAGCCAGAAGTAACCTCTGAGCCTCACAGGGTGTGACCCAAAAAGCCAAAAAACAAAAAAGAAAATGGATTATAAATCTAAACAAGTTGATTATCCATGTGATCATATAGTGAGTTCCCCCTCTCCCTGCTACCCACAACACACACACACATTTCTGTCTTAGGGACATTGGCCACACCCCATGAGGGACATCAATGACCATTTATTTCCCCTGGGTTAATGGGTTGATCAGGAGCTTCCTAGTGGAGACAGGCTGTTGTGAAGGCAGCCAAGCCTTAAACATGCAGAGAAGACTCAGTGCTGTGTATATAACATTTTCCTATGTGCACGCGGCAGAAACAAATGATAGCAAACCCAAAACTTTTCAGACTCTTCCCATGAAAAAACAGTAAAGAGGGCAGGGAAATTTATTAAAAAGAGGGAACCAGTGAGTTTGAGTTCAATGAAACTAAAGTTAGCAAGGTAGAAAGAGAGTTCATATTGAAATGCCCCTCCCCCCATACACACACTTTTGGGGGCAGAGAGGTAGTGCAGCAGGCAGGGCGCTTGCTTTGCATGTAACCAACTGAGGTTTGCTCCCATATAGTCCCATATAGACCCCATATAGTCCCCAAGCACCACCAGGGTGATCCCTGAATGCAGCGCCAGGAGTAAGCCCAGAGCACCATCAGGTATGGCCCCAAAACAAAAACAAACAAAACAAAACAAACAAGAAAATTTTATCTTCCTTTCTCTGAAGTGAAAACTATCTCAAATTTATACACATACAAAAATTAGTTGAAACAGAAAACATTTTAAGAGGTCTTAAAGTTAAACCATGTATGTTCTATAAAAGCATTAAGATACTCTGGGGTATATTTCATTGCTACGTTTACTTACAGCCTGTCCCTCATGTTGTACCCAAGGCATGTATTAATGAGCTAATAAAACATGCCATGTCATGTTTTATTGTTCGCCGGGCATCTGTTCAACTTTATATCATTCACATATCCAGGACTTTGAAGATACTGCTGGTAGTGATAATAAATGCCTATAATTTTGCTAACATACTTTTTCATAGACACCATTTAAATCATTCATTGCAAATAAAAGTGTTGGATTTATTCATATTTAAAAGCCATTGAGTATGGTTTAAATCTTTTCATTATAAAATATATCAAGCACACAAAAGTACATATGACAGACACATACTTTAAAGAATGATACATTGAAACGCTTTTGTGACTACTGCCATCTTCAATAAATAGTACTAGGTATTTTTTTTTTATCTACAGAGTGTTTTATTTAAAAGAAAACAAATCCCAAAAAATGCATTATGAATAAACATATTAGAAGTTAAATATAGGACAATTCAATTCAGTATGCAAAGTCGGTAAAGTTGAAGTTTGATATCACTCTGGAGAGGGCAAAAAAGCTAATTATGGCTGAGATAGCTTTAGTACCGAAAGCTTCTTCCATTCAGTAGCCCTCCAGTTTAGAGTGGATCTGGTGTGCCAATGTTTTTCTTTGCTAAACGTTTGAATTGAATTTGTTCACCATTTAGTGATGCTCTAGGTCATTCACTGACGGCTATCACAGAAAAATATCTTAAAAGGCAGTTTATTTGCCAGCGAGGTGACATGCTGCTGTCAAGCATGTAAATTGCTTAATAGAAGACCATTCCGATCACAGGATGATCATAGGCACTCAGAAAATGAGGCCTGAGCCTCCAATTACCAGCTGTCTCCATGCCAGTGAGCTCTGATTTATATCTCCACCCCAGATCACTGCCGAGCCTTCACACTAAACATTTAGCTGCTTACCCAGTATTTTCCCAGCATCTCACAGGCATCCGGACCCAGTGTATCTAAGTCTAGATAGATATATCCCCTCTAAACACTCATTTACTTGTTCTCAGTCTTCACAGCGAATATCTAGATTCTTCCAAGCCACAGGAATCCCCATGGATACCTCTGTCTGACCCCCACCCCCAACCTTTCTCCCCAGGGTGCTGTACCACATCCTGAAGCAGAACTGGGAGGGAGCAGAGAAAAGCTCTCCTGAGCACATATTTTCAAGTGGAACATGGGGGCCTGGGGTTCAGCTCAGCAGTAGAGTACTTGCCTTGGGAGGATGGGGGTATGGGGGGCTGGGTTCCATCCCCCAACACAGAGCAGAGATGAGGTGGAGTGGATGGTTTAAAATTTTTTTAAAGGTCACAAACTGTTAGATTACCCTCCTGGCCAACCAGGAGTCTTCTCCAGCTTCTCCAAGGAAGCCTGGAACAGAAGCAGGTCACTTTTTTTGCTCCTTTTCTGAATTCCTGACCTACAGAACCTGTGGGCACAGTCAGAGAGTGGTAGGTTCATGCCACTAAGTCAAAATATTTTCAGCACATTAACAGGAGGCCTTGTGAGATCTTGCCAAAAAGATGGAAGTAAAGAATATCGAACATGGGGTCAGCGCGATAGTACAGTGGGTAGGACATTTGCCTTGCACACAGCCAACACAGGTTCAATCCCCAGCATCCCATATGTTCCCCCAAGCACCACCAGGTGTAATTCCTGAGTACAGAGCCAAAAGTAACCCCTGAGCATCTCCAGGTGTGACCCAAAACGTCAAAAAACAAAAAGAAGAAAAGAATAGCGTACATGTGCTTTCAAAACATCACTAAATGAAGGCCAAGATCTATGGAGCAGGGGTGACAGTGTTCCTCAGTGGAGACCACTGTACCAAAATACCGTGGACTGGGAAGTTACACGAGGAAACTTAGTTTCTCACACTTTGGGATGCTGTGTGGATGCCACCACCAGAAGATGCTTCTGGCCAGGCGAGGTGTTTGGGCGGAAGCCTTCTGCCTCAGTAGCAAGAGAAATGAGCAGCCTCATGACTCTCCTGCCACGGGCTCTCATTTCACCATAGTTGCTTCCCTCCGATAACACCTCCAAGTTTAAGCACATGCGTGCATACATGCAGCCATGTGGGTGGTGAGGGTTGTTTCCACCAGTGAAGTTTGCGGGAATATGGGCCATCAGACCACACAGCAAGAACAGTGGCCACTCTGTGTGAGCCTCATTCCTAGAAGCACTTCGCTCTATTTTGCTTGTGTTGTGTGACCTGAAATTGGACCATATCACTGGTCTTCAAAATAATCATCAGCAAAAGGAGGTACTTGAACAAAGTTCAAGTTTCATGAGCAAGGAGGGAGAGGAGAATGGATCCAGGGTCAATCCTGACTGGCATGGGGAGCGCTCTCCTTTTCCTTTTCTCAGCAGTTCTCTTCTGGCCTCTCGGTTCTCACTAGTCACTACTTTGCCCTCATCCCTGTTTCCACTCAATATAGATGTAGCACCTCAGAGGGTAGAGAGATAATACAATGGCCAAGGCATTTGCTTTGCATGCTGCTGATCCGGTTTTGATTCTCGGTACCCCATGTGGTCCCCCAGCCTACCAGAAGTACTTCCCCCCTCTTCAAAAAAAAAAAGCATTTCACTCATTCATAAACTGATTTTCTAGTTATCACCTCTCCTCATCTAAACTCCTGTTTAAGCAACCCTTCTGATCTGTTCCTGCCACAGATTTTTAGCACCTAAATAATAGTGACTAACCCCCTAGGCCTTTTACCTCCCTGACCAGTCTTGTCTGTCTTCACCTGCCTCCCCGACTGCATGCTTCAGCAGAAAGGTGAGCCAGAGCAGTCACTACCTCTTCCCGGACAAAGCTCAGCTGAAAGTCTCTCTACTAACGCCTTCATGAAGGAACTCTGCACACCCTTCCCCATCCATAAAGCTAGCTCCCTCGTCACATGCCTTTCTCACTCTTGACTCTGTTTCTTCCCTGCTGAGCATCTCCTGCAACTCCAGGAGTAATGCCTGCTTCTCATATCTCCAGTGCCTGAATATAGCAAGCCTGTGTGTACACACAGCTCAATTTTGCTGCATGTGCAGTGCTTTCACGTGCTCCACCACACACTGCCCACACCCCGTGCATTTCCCAGAAGGCCAGGTTCTCCCTTGCTGCTCTCTAGTTCATCTAGACAGAATTCCTCCACTTGTCTACTGCACCTACTGTGCATCCCATAGGAAGAAGATCTGCTGCCCTCTAGCTGCTCAGAGCCTCTTTTGTCCCAAGGATACCACCTCTCTGAGCATTTGTGCTCCAGACAGTTTCCCTCCTGCACCCTGACCCTTCTTGAACTAGTCATTTCTTTAATCTCAGAAAGAGCTGACTGGGGGGCAGAGATAGGCAGGAAGGGACTGGCTCACCCAAGAATTCCTGGCTTTGCAATTCCCTGTCAACCCTTAGACCCAATTTGTGAGTAAAGGTTTTAAAGGTTTATATTTTGCATAGCAGCAGAGCCTGGCAAGCTCCCCGTGGTGTATTTGATATGCCAAAAACAGTGACAGTAGCGAGTCTCATTCCCCTGACCTTGAAAGAGCCTCCAATTTGGCAGCGTTGGGAAAGACGAGTAAGGAGAGGCTGCTAAAATCTCAGGGCTGGAACGAATGGAGACATTACTGGCCCCCGCTCGAGTAAATCCATGAACAACGGGATGACAGTGATATTTTGTATAGAAACATAATTTGCAGGGGGATAGGGGGAAGAGAGACTCCCAAGTCTCCCAAGGGAGACTCTCAGGAGACCCTGGGGCTCCACAGAGAATCACAGACAACAGGGCTGATGGTTCGACGGCAAGGACCTGAAGATTTGATGCTCCTGGGGGCCTGTGGTGCTGGGATTTTCCAGGCCTCCCCAGCAGTGTCCTTGGCTGCACCTAGCAGTGCCCCAGAGACCATGTGGTTCTGGGATCCAGCGAGGGTCAGCCACATGCAAGGCCTGTGCCTTAGCCGCTGCACTATATAGCCACACCCCCACCTCACGCAGAAGCACTTTTTTAAAACAGACTTTACTTACTCACTTTTATAAAATCCTGTCAGTTGGGGCCAGAATAATAGTACAGTGGGTAGGATGTTTGCCTTACACAGGGCCGACCCAGGTTTGATCCCCAGCATTGTATATGGTCCCTCAAGCACCACCAAGAGTAATTCCTGAGTGCAGAGCCAGGAGTGACCCCTGAGCATTGCCAGGTGTGATCCAAACCCCCCCCCCAAAAAAAACTGTCAGTTATCTTTCATTATTTTGTTGTTTTGTTATGGGGCCACACCTGGTGGTGCTTAGGACTTAATCCTGGCTCTGCACTCAGGGATCACTCCTTGTGATGATTAGGCTACAATAAGGTTCCAGGGATCAAATCCTGTTAGGCTGTATGCAAGATGCAAGACCAGCTCCCTACCCACTGTACTATGACTCTGGCCCCTCTCTTCTATGAATTAGATTGATGTACAGCCTGCCGTGACTACTCTCTCCATGTAATTGAATTCTAAATCAAAGAAAATTATTCTATATTACTAGAAGATGGTGTTGTTAAAATAAAAACTTTTTTTCCCTCCCTCAGGATTCCTGGGAAAAGACTGTGATATTTAATATTTCTCATCTTGTCATTTACATACTTGAGACTCAAATCTTTTTCTGCATGTTATAAAAAAAACCTTACAGGTTTTTAAATGCCTTTTAATTCTTAGATAAAACTCTCGTTTATTCATAAATACAATTGACCTTTTAAACTATTAAAGGCATTTTGCATGCTCTTTTATGTATTTAAGCAAAAGATAATTCATTCAATGGCTGTAGTTCTGAGACCCATCTCTAGCACTAGTATTGATTTAGGTCAGAATACAAAATTCAGGCTCCCTCACCTATTCAGTGGAATTGTGAATCTTAGGCTTCTTTTGAGCTGAGTTAATAATGAATGTGAAAGTGTCGTAACACAGCTCCCAGAAAGTACTCAGCCCTTTGCTTCCTCTGACCTGAAATTTAGACTCTTCATTAAAAATTTCCTGACCCTGACATTTTCTTTTAATTAAGGCTATTTGGAACTCTTGTTTGTCTTCCAAAAAAGAATCCCAAATGAGTAATTCAAATCCAAATTGAAGACTGAAACTGGAGGCCTGAAGCTGAATGGGAAGGTAGTTGAGTAGTTGAGAACATCTTGAGAACAGAAGATATTTGCATGGGGTCTTTTCAACCCACCTGGTGGCCAGTTCCTGGAAGTTTTCCAGATTCTGGCTTTGTGAAAGGCACATTTGTCCGCCAAGTTCTGAAAATCGGAACTATGAGAGTTTCCTGGATCAGTTTGTGGCCATGGACCAGACCTTCACATTTTAGTCATATACAAACAAATATTCCCCGAGACAGCAGAGTAGCAGGACAACATATTAACCCTGAGCAAAATCACCAATGCCACTGTCTTCGGTAAACATTGTCTTTCAAGCTTCAAAATTTTCTTCTTGTGTAATTTTAAAAGGCTTGCTTAAGCAAATATTCATTTGACAGTGACTAAGAAGCTTACCTTAAAAATATATATATAGCACAAGGACTTAACACAGAAAACCAGTGGCTTGGAGCAGAAAAGCGAATGGACGATGTGTTAAACCACGCCATCACGCCAGCCCGGAGGGGAAAGGGTGTTGCCCCATTCGCCCTCTCCTCTCTGGAAAGAAAGATGGCGGCCGCACGGGAGGCTCG
>JAOXYA010012143.1:0-13939 GCA_028565675.1 Sorex palustris | reverse complement strand
TCTCTCTCTCTCTCTCTCTCTCTCTCTCTCTCTCTCTCTCTCTCTCTCTCTCTCTCTCCTTTTGGGTATTATGGTTTACGATACAGATACTGACAGGTTATCCCTTACTTCCCGTCCAGTGTGATCCTTTCCGACTCTCCTTGTCACAGTGGTCCCTCCCCTCTCGTGACTGCCCTCCGCGCCCCACACACTTGTGGCACGCTTCCACGGGGCCTCTTGTTTCACAGGACGTTCCTGGAGGGGTTTGTGCTATTGCTTCATCGTCTGGGCCGGAATTCCAGGCCCCTCCCTCCGGAGGCTGCCATGTCAGTTTGTCCTGTTCAGAGAGCCGTGTTCTCGCCAGGCTGTCCACGCTTTCCCTCCGTGCTCATGGGGCGACCTCTGGGAGGTATTTTTTGAGACCGTGCTTGGCTGTGCAATTCTCCGGCATATTTTCACGCCAAGGGTTGGGCACTGACTCTTGACCAAATTCCTGTGCAGTTCCGCCGAGTCTCGTTGGTGGTGTGTATTCAGGCCCTGGGTTTGCTCACACTCCCCTCTCGGGGGAGTCTATTGACTTATCATTTCTTTCCTGCTCTCTTTTGGGTCAACAGTGAATGTTCTTCCTGGTTGAAGGCCTGCAGAGCCAGATCCTGTATCGGTGCTTTTTTGATGCTAGCCCGGGTGCAGAGGGCGAAACGGTTCCTAGGAAAGCACGAAGGGAAACTCCCAAGGAACTGTGGCAGGGTCAGAGGAGCCGGACTTCCTGTGGCCAGGGCTACCCCAGAGAGGAGACTCGAGGCAGGGAGCAGCGAGGCTCGGTGGGAGGCTGCCCCTGGCTCATGGTGGGCTGCTGGGTGCTGGGTGTCAGTGGGGTGTCCTGTGAGTGGTTGGAGCTGTACCCCAGGGGCCCCGGGGTATAGACCGTGAGTAGCTCCTTAGGAGACACAGCCCATGCTGACCCCAGCATGGCCCGGCCCCCTGGGAAGTGATGGGATTGCCACCACCCAGACCAGAGGTAGGATGGAAATCTGTGTCACTCGCCCCCCGTGCTAAGGGGAAGGCTGGGGGCCTGGCCCAGGAGGGGCACCCAGGCCAGGTGGGACCATCCTCGCAACCTCTGCTTTCAGATGTGTAACAGTGGGAGTTATGTGCTGAGAGCCTGGCACCCTGTCTCCCAGGCCAACAGATCTAAGGTGCTGTCCCTGCTGGGACCCCCACCCGGGCCCAGGGAGCACCATTACTCTCAGTCTCCCACTGCCAGCCAGAGTAGCAAGTAGTAGTGGACACGGCACAGTAGGCCAGTGTGTGAGCTCAGCACTGCGTGCACGCGTGCAAGGTCTGCAGTGCCGAGTGCTGGATACAGCAGACTCACTCCTGCATGCAGGAGCTGGGTGTTCATGCATGCAACCTCAGTGCTGCATAGATGTGTGCATAGAACTAACTCAGTTCTGTGTGTCCGCGTCTGTGTGCACGGGTGGGATTTTATTTATTTATTTTTCTTTCTGGGTCACACCTGGCGATGCACAGGGGTTACTCCTGGCTCTTCACTCAGGAATGACTCCTGGCAGTGCTCAGGGGACCACATGGATGCTGGGAATCAAACTCAGGTCGGCCGTGTGCAAGGCCAACGCCCTACCCGCTGTGCTATCGCTCCAGCCCCTATTATTTTTATTTACTTATTTTGCGGGGTCGGGGATGCTGGAGATTGAATCCACGCATACTCTCCGGCACGGCAAGTGCTGTACTGCCAAGCCAGCCATGCCCCAGAGGGGGCACATTCAGAGTGCTCCCCCCACCCACTGCCATCCCAGCTTGCACAGCCCCTGGGGAGCAGGCGGTGAGCCCAAATCCGAGTCTCAGTCCTTCTCCACTCAGCTGCCTTCAGCGCCGCACCATTCTCTGTGTCTGAACTGTCTCCTGCCTCTTGAGGTGCTTCACCTCTGACCTCTGACCCACGACCTGAGCTATCCAAGTGGTGGGAAAGTCCAGACGTCCCCCAGTGAGGGAGAAACATGATGTCGCCGAGCAGGGTGGTGCCAGGAGGGACGTACCAGACCTTTCGCCCAGGCTGAGGCTGGAGTGCCCAGGAAGTGGGGTGACATTTACCGGGCACCTCCAGCTGTCCTGCCGACACAGGTGACTCACATCTGGGGGCAGGTTTACCAGCACCTTCACCACGTTGGGCAACCAAGGTGCCCTGCCTGCTGTGCACCCGTGCCTGAGCCCCTGGACCCAGAAGTCCAGACTGCCTGACCACACTGGGCTGTTGGGAGACAGATGGGACCCGAGGCGGTGTGGCTGGGATGGGCGGACGTCCCTTTCCCACCGACGTCCCGAGCCCCTGGGAGTCTGCACACTCGAGCCCTCAGTTTGCTGCCTCTCAGCTGGGCCTTGGGATTTTCCGGGAGTGCTCACAGTGGCCTGCTTTGCTGTTGGCTCTAGTGTCCATGGGAGGGTGTCAGGTGTGGCCCCCTGGCTTTTGGTCTCTCCGGGTGTGTCCCTAATGGCCCCCGCTCCACGGGGAGCCGGAGTGTTGCCTAGTCCTGGGCGCTCCCCCGCCCCCAGATAGCTCGGGAGCACCCCTGGTCCAGCAGCAGCTGCTGGGCAGTGAGTGAGAAGGACATTCCCTGGGATGGGGCAGCACTTGTTGAGAACAGGAGCGGCTCTCAGGCGGGGCCGCCCCCTTCGCGGGGAGCTCGGGCAGGGTCTGCGGACATGTGAGGGGCAGTGTGTGCCCCGTGATGCCTGCAACTCCCGCGGGCCTGCTCAGGACAGACCCACGCCAGGATGAGTGAGCGAGGCATGGGACTGGTACGTGGGAGAGACTCGGGTCTGAGCCGTCGGGCCTGACGTAGCGTCTCCTCTGAAGGAGACATTGTTCGGCCTCTGCAGGCCGGAGCTTGCCCAGCCCCGGGGTGTGATTGAGCATCAGCTGACAGCGGGGGAAGTCGGGGCACAGGGGGGTCAAGGCGTGAGGCCAGGGTCAGGGTCCTGCTTGGGGTTGAGTGGGGACAGGCGGGGAGGGGTCGCATCCTCAGCCCCAGAGAGGCCGTTTGGATTTAACCCAGACTCTTGCGCTCTGGATCCAGCGAGGGGAACAGGCTCTGCGACCCCTCAGCGCCCCACCCCCCATGGGGTGGAGCACACAGGCAGGACTCCAGGGAGGGGAGCGAGGGTCCAGCCGCCCTCTGCTGCAGCCTCCTGTTTGCCGGATTCTTGCAGAAGGGGCCTGGGAATGGCGGTGGGCATCCCTGTGGTCCTGCACTCTGCATTCAGGCAGGCACAGTGGCAGGACGGGACCCCCGGGGCCCTGGATGGCAGCCTCAGCCACATACTGTCCTTGCAGACGTCAAGACGACTGTGGTGTACCCAGCCACCGAGAAGCACCTCCAGAAGTACCTGCGCCAGGACCTCCGGCTGGTCCGCGAGACGGGGGCCGACTACAGGAACGTCACCTTGCCACACCTGGAGTCCCAGAGTCTTAGCATCCAGGTGACGTGCCTGTGGAGTCGGCCTGAGCGCGGCCCTGGGGCCCTGGGTCTCTCACTGGGGTCCCCCCCACACAGCGCATGTGGGACTTCCTGCCTCCCAGAGCCCACCTCCTTGGGCAGGGCTCTGGTTCCAGAGGCAGATACACGTGTCCCACAGACTCACGGACACACATGTCTCTCAGACCCAACATGTACACACACACACAGGCAGCCCTCTGCACACTCACACCTGGTACGTGCGCACACACAGCCCTCTCCCATGCAAGCACCACACAGACACACAATTCTCCTGCACACACACACACACATACACACATGCATCCGCTCACGGATCCTCAGCTCACCTCTTCACACGCCAGGACACTGGAGTGTGGAACGTCCTGGGGTGAGGTGGCTGTTGAGTCACTGAGGAGGCCCCGGACGGCGGCCCTGGTCTCGGGCAGGCCCTGAGGCTCGCTGGGGATGCACGGAGCTGTTGGCCCATCACTGGAGTTGGCGCCATATGCCTTACGGTACCCGTGTCCTGCTGGGTGGGGGGGCTCGGCGGGAACTGTGTGTCAGGGCTGGCCCCGGGGCCCTGCCTTCACGGCCTACCCCTCTGGCCATTCTCAGCACCCAGACTGACTCTCTCCACTTGCAGCCCTGGGTCCGAGAGGTCAGCTTCCTTCACGTGTCCCTCACTGCCCGGGCTGGAGTCCTGTCCCCTGGGGCAGCTCCGTGTGCCCAGTCTGCAGCATGTGTCGGCCGTGTGGCCGTGAGCCCGACTTCCCATCAGCCCGTGCCCAGCAGCGCCTCTGCCTGGAGTGGCCCCGGGTGGCCGCTCAGAGGTAACCAGGATGGATGAGGCCTCTGGCTCCGTCTCCCGAGCGTGCGCCCTGCTCCCGGGAACCTGTGTTTCCTCTCCCGATGGGGGTGGGGCCCCGGTGAGTGTCGGCCAAAATCCCCCCGAGATGGCCCCTTCCCCCAGCCCCATCCTCCACTCACTCCTGTGTCTTTCCCAAGGGGCTTGGTCCCCGTCTTCCTAGACTGGGGGTCCCGGGATCCTCCTGGTGCTGCTGTCCAGCTGCCTGTCCACGGGGCTCAGCCTTGGGGACATGGGACCCCGAGTCCTCCCGGGCCCTCCTGGGCCTACAGTGGGTGCTCTGACTCCAGCCGCATCGCGGTTTCTCAGTCCCCACCACCGCCATCAGGCCTGCCTGACCTGCGTCCATGCCCTGGGCCCACGCCCAGTGTCCCTCCTCACGTTTGCAGGCTCTGAGTAGCCAGCTTGGAGCGTGGAGACCGTCCACCGAGCAGGCCTGTGTGAGTCACCGAACCAGCACCCCAGAGGGTGGTCCTGTCCTTCCCCTCGGAGCCTGTTTCCGGTCTGGACAGTGTTATCCAGGGCAGAGACCAGGGAACCACTGGTGTGAGGGGGGTGATGGCCCAGAGCAGGCAGGCCTCCCCCACATCACCAGCCCCTGCAGGGGACCCTCCCCTGGCCCCTCGCTGGGCTTCTGCCCAAGTCTTGGCAGGGCGGAGGTCTGACCCCTCTCCTATGTGGCCTCGAACCTGGAATCGGGTCTGGAATGGAGTGAACTGGGTTTATTTCTTTCCCTGCTGTGTGGGGGTCCCCACAGCCCCCCTCCTCATGGGGTCACGGTGAGCAGAGCTGAGATGGACTCCGAGCAGTGGGGGGACCCAGAGGACACGGCCGTCCACCCTGGCATTAGCACCACTTCCTGTCCCTCTCCCACCCCACGCCCCCGCCTCAGTGCCGCCCCCCAGGGGCCCGGCCTCGCTCGAATCAGGGTTCCCCCACAGCACCCTGCCTGCTGCAGGGGCCCGCCCTGTGCTGGGCCCTCCCGGTGCTTCTCACCGTCACCTTCCCGTGTAGCTGCCCATGCCCGAGGCTGCCCCGGGACCCGCCGGGGGCTGGGTGGGGACGGGCCCAGGCTCGCGCCGCTCCCACACTTGGCCGCACAGTCCCGGGCTGGATCTCATCTGTGGGCACAGGCCTAGGCCGGCCCCCCACAGAGAAGCGCTCCCCACCCCACCCCCCTTGTCTTCCCCAGCACACACCCCCGCCCCCCACCCCCGGCTTGGGGTGCTGCAGGTCAGGTCCCGGCCAGACTCCTGGAGAGATTCCCAGGGGGGAAGGAAGTACAGTGGGGCCTCTCCCAGGCAGCCGAGATAGGACCTCCCCCAACCCCAGGAGGGGGCCCAGCCAGGCTCTTGCTGGAATGCCCATCTTCTGGCGGGACCCGCGGTGTGACCACTCTGTGGCCTGAGCAGGGCTGTGGTGGGCCCCGACACTCCCTGGCAAGGGGCCGCCCCCTCCCCCCACACCCCACACCAGGGGCGCTAGGCCTGGGCTTGTTGCCCTTGACCTTGGCTGCGCTCTGGCTGGCTGGCTGGAGCTGGGCCGCGGCCCCCCTCACCCGCTCTCTGGCTCACTCTGCCTCATGGCCGAGAGCGCCTGACCTTGGAGGAAGCTGCATTTGCAGAGGCCCCGCAGCTTTGACCCCAGCGGGAAGGAGCCAGACGCTTCAGAAAGGCCACTGCCCCCCCGCCTCGTGGTAACACGCGGCCCCCCAGCACAGCTCCCTGAGATGGGCGTCAGAGGCGGCTGACCCCGGGGTGGAGGGAGGGCCGGAAACGGGGTCCACGAGAGACGCCTGGCGCCTCGGCTGTCATGTGCTGTGTCCTGCCCCGGCTGTGTTGGCAGAGACGTGTGATCCCGGGGCAGAACCCCAGCGGGCGGGAGCCCTCACGTGGATGCCGCAGACCTCAGCCTGCCCCGGGGAGCGTGAGAAAGGGCCTGCGAAGCAACACCCTGAGTGCTGACAGAGGGACGGAGGCACTACCCTGAGTGACCGGCAGGACAGAGCTGCCCCGGATGGCCTGTGGGACCGAGCTGAGCCTGCCCCAAGTGGCCGGCAGGACAGAACTGGCCTGAGTGGCCTGTGGGATAGAGCGAGCTACCCAAAGTGGCCAGTGGGCCAGAACTGCCCAAAGTGGCCAGTGAGACAAAGCTGAGCTTCCCCGGGTGGCCTGTGGGACAGAGCTGCCCTGGGGGTGCCGTGACCCTGTCCCCTCTCTTTGCAGTGGGTGTACAACATCCTTGACAAGAAGGCGGAAGCTGACCGCATTGTCTTTGAGAACCCAGACCCCGTGGACGGCTTCGTCCTCATCCCTGACCTCAAGTGGAACCAGCAGCAGGTACAGGGTGGTGATGGGGGCTGCCAGATGGGGGGCGGGGGAGGGGACGGTGCCCTCCCCAGGCAGATCAGAATCACACTTGGGTGCTTGATACCCACGCAAATGCCCAGGGTTCGGCCCTTCCTTGTGCCCCTCTGGGGCTGCAGACAACCCCTCAGCCAGTTAAGTGAACTCCACCTTCCCAGCCCCTGGGGCCCTGGGGGGCTCTTGGCTGTCTCCCTCCCCCCACAGTCGCAGGTCCAGGCCGACCCCATGGAGACCAGAGGTCCCTGGCCTCCACAAGCCCCGGAGAGGTGCTCAGGTGGTCACTATCCCCACTCCCACGCCAGGCCATCCATCACGCTCTCGCTGGTCCCAGTTCTCTGGGACTCCTCCCTGCCCCGGTGCCCCACCCCACCCCCAGCTCTCCCTGGTGGAATTTCCCTGAAAGCTGAGTAGGAAATTGGGGTGGGGGAGGGCTGCATACTCCATGGCCCCCAGATGCAATCGAGTCACCCAAGCTTGGGGTACAGCGCCATGCCACCCCCCGTTCCTGTGCTTCCCATGTGATGACAGATGCTCAGAGGGGGTTGAGGAGGGGACGGGGCCTCTACATGGACACACCTGCCTCTGGCGTGACCTTGGGGCCTGTGGGCAAACCACAGCAGAGCTGCCCCGACGCTTGCTTAGTTTGGGGATGGGGGTTTCTGGGCCTGCCGCCACCACTCTGTCCCCACCAAGAATGAAGCTCTGGGGACTGCAGAGAAGGAACAGGTTTGATTCAGGGACACAGAGGTGAGAGAAGGACAACTGACAGCCGGCACCCAGGGGAGGCCGGGGAGATGGGGTCGGGGAAGAGCTGCCTTGGCACGCGGCCAACCCAGCTTTGATCCCTGGCACCCGCAAGCCCTCCAGGAGGGATCCCCGAGTGTGGAGCCAGAGGTAAGCCCTGAGCACTGCTGGGTATGACCCAGAAACAAACAAACAAACAAACAAACAAAAAAAGAGAAGGTGCTGACCCTGGTGTGATTTTTTTTTTTAATTGAATTCAAGTACATCCAGGAGTTTAGTTTATTTTTGCTATAGGTTGACTTTAGGTTGACCTTGCAACCACTCACTACTTTTGGACTTCTTTCAGCTTGAGCGATAGCACCTGAGTAGGGCGTTTGCCTTGCGCGCAGCCAGCCCGGCTGAGCCGGGTTCGATTCCTCCACCCCTCTCAGAGAGCCCGACAAGCTACAGAGAGTATCTCGCCCACACGGCAAAACCTGGCAAGCTACTTGTGACGTATTTGATATGCCAAACACAGTAACAACAAGTCTCAAAATGGAGACGTTACTGGGCCCGCTCGAGCAAACCGATGAACAACGGAAGGACAGTGCTTTGTTTTGTTTGATTTAATTCAACATTGTGAGAATCACAAAGCTTCCAATCATACAGTGTTCCAATTTCCCGCCACCAGTGTCCCCAGTCCCCCCTCCCCCCACCAAAAAAGCCCACCCTCACACCCCGGCTTGCCTCTGAGGCAGAGACTTTTCTTCTCTCCAGTATGGTTGTGAGGCTGAAGCAGAGAGCTCCCTCTCGGGCTGGGGTGCTCTAGGGGTGCTCTAGGGCACAGAGCCTGTTCACAGCCCCTGTCCCCCAGTCTCAGCCCCACCTCCCACCTGGAGGAAGCTGGGATTGCTCCGGAGGGATTTGGGGGGTCTCTGTTCCAAACCCACCCTACCATCTGCTCCTGGGCTGGAAGATCCACCTCCCCCAGACCACAGAGTACAGGCCTCTCCTTCCTGCCTGCCAACCTGAGCCGGGCCCAGATGGTCACTGCCTCATGGCCACAGGGCTGGACGATGCACCCATGGACCCACGGGCTGCCACCTGGTGGGGGGGGGGGAGGAGAGGCGGGGAGGGGCAACATCCCAGCTGCTTTTTTTTTTTTTTTGGCTTTTTGGGTCACACCCTGCGATGCTCGGGTTACTCCTAGCTCTGCACTCAAGAATTACTCCTGGTGTTGCTCAGGGGGCCATATGGGATGCTGGGGATCAAACCCATGTCTGCTGCATGCAAGGCAAGCGCCCTACCCGCTGTACTATCACTCCAGCCTCTCTCGCCGATTGTTTCTGAGCTGTCCACAGCAGCCTGAGACAGCGATGCCAGACTGGCCGCACCTGGCTGCCCTCACCAGGGAGCATCAGAACAGAGGTACCAGGCCCTGGTGTGCAGGTGCCTTCCCAGCCTCCCTGGAGCCCCACCTTCCCCGTCCCCTGACTGTCCTTGACCCAGAAGTGCAGCTTTATTCTCCCTCATCACCCCCCAGTGCCTGGCCCCGGATGAAAGAGACAGTCGGTCTGTCTGTCCATCCATCTATCCATTGTCTGCAGGTTCTCAGTGTAGAGCTCAGCGCCAGCCGGACTCTGCCTCCCACTGCGCTCAGTCCTGGGGCTCGCTCTGGGTGGCTTTTGTTGGGGGCCACCCCTGGCAGTGTCCTGGGAACCCGGGACTGCTGGGTCGGAGCCTGGGTCGCCCCATGGAAGGCCCCACCCACCCCCTCAGCTCTGGATCACACACTTGTCCTGTCAAAGGGTCCCGCCGCTTCTGCCTCCCCGGACCTTCCCCCAGCAGCCTGTCTGGTCGTGGGACTTGCTCACGGTCACAGTGTTCCACTGTTGCACACTTATTTTTTGTGGGGGAGCAGGGAGCCTCCCAGTCAGGGCTCCAGGGGCCCAGGGGCCACTCCAGGCTCACACCCAGATTGCACCCAGGCCTGTCTCCTCACCCTGGGCTGTCTCCCGGAGGGGCTCACTGCACAGCGCTGGTGCTCACAGGTGCTTTTATGGCAGGGCTCCCTGGGATGGGGCACTCGGCTGTCTGCTGTCTGCTCAAGGCACTGGGGACCCCCAGCACAGTGCAGCCAGGGTGGGACATGGGGGTCTCTGCCCTGCCTGCAGCTGCTCTCAGAGCTTCTGGCTGTTGGTCTTGCGAATACACAGGCATCCGCACATATGGGGGGCATCAGACATTCACTCCCCCGTAGTCGCCTTCCGAGAACCCTGGCTCCCGTCATTCCGCCCTCGTCTTGCTGCTGGCCAGGGAGCAACTGTCACTTTGAGGTCTCTGACTCCTGGCAAAAAACAATGGAGTCTTCCGCCGGGTGCCCATTGGCCACCCCCCACCTCTGTTTCCAATCATCTCTCAGCTTTTGGGGGCAGAGGGCTGCCCTTGGTCTGTCTGCAGAAAACCTGGGGCTAGAGGGGTCGCACCTGCCATCACAGTGAAGGTTTCTGGGTCAGGAGACAGCCTAGACCAGGGCGTTCCCCCCCCCCCACACACACACACACAAGGCCCTGGGCTCCTTCCACCCTGTGCCCAGCCCCTGTGCTCATGCCAGGCGCCAGCCTTCAAGCCTCGCTGAGCAGAGATGTCATTTCGTGCGGTGCCCAGGAGCCTACATAAGTGCCACTGTTTGCTGGGAGTGACAGTGACGCACTCAGCAGCCGGCGGCCCCGGGGCACACCCCGCCCCACCCTCCCAGGTCAGGCCCCAGCTTTCCTGCCGCCTTCCCGGAACCAAGGGGTCAGCGTGCCAGGCCTGAGCCACATCTCGGGGCTCGTGGGGGTCATGGGGGACCCAGCTCGGGCGCCTTCTGCTCGCCGTGAGCCCCCGACTCGTCTGCAGCCGGTCCGAGCCACTTAGCCCAGATGCCTGCAGCTGTGGCAGGAGCAGCCGCGGCGTGAAGGCACCAGGGCCCAGCTGGGCGTCAGCTGAGCGGCCAGATGGGAAATGTCCTTCTCGGGTGGGGTTTAGATCAGGGCCTCAGGGGGGGCTGGTGGTGGGGTGGGGAAAGAGTGACCCCCAGATGATCTGGAAGAACAGCAGAGCGGCAGGCCGTAGGACAGGGTGCTCCTGGAATCTCTCCATGCCCTGGTCCAACCCCTCCTGCACCCCCGTTCCTCAGCGCCCCGATGGATGGGGTCAGCCAGGCCAGGGCTTAGGGCCACAGGGCGAGGGGCCACAGGATGAGGGTCTTTGCTTTCCGGTGCACATGCGGGTGCCTTTGGCCCTTTGCTTCACGGTCGTCTTTCAGCCGGGCCTACTGTAACTCTCGGGAGGGCTGGCGGGGAGATGGGGGTCCGGCAGAACTCCGGGGGTCCTCGCTGTGCCTGGCCGGCCATGTGTCTGCCCTTCTCCCGTCCCTCTCAGCCCCTCCTCACTCTCCCCACCTCGTGCCCTGTGCTTTCATTGTCATTTATGGTTTGGGGACCACACCCAGTGATGCTCAGGCCTCACTCCTGGCCGACTCTGGGATGACTCCTGGTGGGCTCGGGGACTGGATGGGATGCTGGGGATCGAGCCTGGGTTGGCCATGTGCAAGGAAAGCACCTTCCCCCTGGCACTGTTGCTCCAGCCCCACCCCTGCGCCTTTGCCATCTCTGATCGTCCCTGTCAGGAGTAAGCCCTTAGCAACACCAGCTGTGACCGCAAACATAAGCAAAACAAAACAGGATCCAAGCTAGAGAGAAGAGAAGAGAATACCATTTTAAAGTCAATCGTAAGAGAAAAGGACTGGAAAGATGGTCCAGTGGGCCGGGCACTGGCCTTGTGTGCAGCGAATCAGGATTCAGTCCCTGGTACTCCATTTGGTACCCGGGACCCTGTCAGGAGTGACCCCTGAGCACGGAGCCAGAAGTAAACTCCGAGCATCACCAGGTATAGCCCCCAAACAAATTTAAAAAAAAGTCATCAGAAAAAATTAAAGAATCTTAAGAGAGAGTCCCCTTGCTGCCCTTGTGCTGTTTATCATTCCCGCAAGTTCATGTCGTCTGTCTGCCAGAGCATGGGCACTGTGGCCCGAGCACTCGAGCTGTTCAGGGCCAGCTGCACTGCGGAACCTGGGAACTGGGGGAAGGGGAGATGGACCGTGGCGGGAGGAGGGGAAGGACTGACCACGGTGCTTTGCGGAACCCCCGGGAGGCCTCACACTCCCATGGGATCATCCTGACCCTCAGACTGGGCCCCACCCGGGGTGTCCGGGTGGATGGCGGAGTCTGCCCCAGCTTCCTCGGGGACCCCCAGCCTGGCCTCCAGTGGTGCCCACGGCGCGCTCTACTCTGCCCCCTGGTCTCTGCAGCTCGATGACCTCTACTTGATCGCCATCTGCCACCGCCGGGGGATCAGGTCGCTGCGGGACCTCACCCCAGAGCACCTGCCTCTGCTCAGGAACATCCTGCGGGAGGGCCAGGTGAGTGCGCGGCCGAGGCGCCGGTGCAGGTGGACACCACCGCAAGGGGGGCCCTGGTATCTCTCCCCCCAGTCCTGCCCCTCCTCCTGCCCACCCTCTGTCCCCTTCCTCCCCGCCCCCCTCTCCCCTGCAGCCCCCCCCCCCGTGGCCTTGTCCTCAGTGGCCTGCCTCCCTTCCACCTCAGTGTGGTACCCACTGGGGCAGCCCATCCTACAGCGTCGGATGGAGCAAGGGGGTGCTCTCCCGGGGCGGGGGGCCATGGGGAAATGGGGGAGAGTCTCAGGTTGTGTCATTCGGACCCCAGGCAGTGAGCGACCCCATGCCCCTGGGCCCACGGCCTTCCTGACCCACACTCCATGGGGTCCTGAGATGCAGCAGGATGCTGTGGGCTGTGCCAGGGCCTGCTGGTCCGGAGAGAGCCCCCGAGGGGTCCAGTCACGGGGGACCGAGGCTACCGACTCTCCCTCCTGCCCACAGCACCTCTCTGCTGGGCCCTTGCGGCCTGTCTCTGGGGACACAGCTGCCCAGGCCAGTACAGCTGCTGCCCTGCCTTCCCCAGCAGCCACTCGGGCTTGTTCTGGAAGGTTCTGGATGCCTGGGCTTGGTCTCTGACCTGCTGCCAGCACTGGGCTGTGCCCCGAAGGTAGAGCACAGACACCCTCATCTGTCCTCCTCTTCCCCAGTTCCTCGGACTGCCGAGTGGAAGTCAGTGTCTGCTCGTCTCAGACTAGGGAGCCTCAGGGAACCGTGCCCAGAGCCCAGGGTGGGCAGCGAGCTCTCCCCCTTTCCACCAGGAACCCTGTGGACTGGCCACACTGTCCCGTCGTGGTGTCTGAAAGGGGCAGCCCCCGTTCAGTGCCCCCACCCCTCCTTCCTCTGCACTCAACTCTTTTTTTTTTTCCTTTTTGGCTCACACTTGGCGATGCTCAGGGGTTACTCCTGTCTCATGCACTCAGGAGTTACTCCTGGTGGTGCTCAGAGGACCATATGGGATGCTGGGAATCGAACCCGGGTCAGCCGCGTGCAAGGCGAACGGCCTCCCCGCTGTGCTGTCACTCCAGCCCCTCTGAACCCAACTTTATTTATTTATTTATTTATTTTTACTTTTTGGGTCATACCCGGCGATGCACAGGGGTTACTCCTGGCTCTGCACTCAGGCGTTACTCCTGGCGGTGCTCAGGGGAGACCATATGGGATGCTGGGAATCAAACCCGGGTCGTCCGCGTGCAATGCGAACGGCCTCCCCGCTGTGCTGTCACTCCAGCCCCTCTGAACCCAACTTTATTTATTTATTTGTTTGTTTTTGCTTTTTGGGTCACACCCGGCGATGCACCAGAGTTACTCCTGGCGGTGCTCGGGGGACCCTATGAGATGCTGGGAATCGAACCCGGGTCGGCCACGAGCAAGGCAAAACACCCTACCCACTGTGCTATCGCTCCAGCCCCATCTGCACCCAGCTTTAGCTCAGCCCCATCCCCGCTCCTGATTCCCGAATCCCACTCGGTGCCACACTCCTTGACCGTCTCTTCAGGGCGGGGCGCACCCCCGGCCTGAGGGCTCTCGGGCGCCGGGGTCCACCAGACTCTCAGGCAGGTGCTGGAGTTGGGGTCCCCGGCTGCCGCGTGCCTGTCATGCTGTGCCCCTTGTCTCCTCAGGCCGCCATCCTGCAGCGCTACCAGGTCCCGGCCGAGCGCCTGCGTGTGTACCTGCACTACCTCCCTTCCTACTACCACCTGCACGTGCACTTCACGGCCCTGGGCTTCGAGGCGCCCGGCACGGTGGTGGAGCGCGCCCACCTCCTGGCTCAGGTGGTGGAGAACCTGGAGCAGGACCCCGCCTACTACCAGCAGCGGACCCTCACCTTTGCCCTCAGGGCTGACGACCCGCTGCTCCGGCTCCTGCAGGAGGCGCACGGCGGCAGCTGAGCAGTGCCCGAAGCCGGTGGGGATCACGGGGAGTTGAGGTGGGTGGGGAGGGAGGGGCACGGGGGGGGGGGGCGTTAGCACCCGGGGGCTGGTTTTGTTTTGTTGTTTTTTTTTTTTTTTGATAA
>JAOXYA010012135.1:0-13940 GCA_028565675.1 Sorex palustris | reverse complement strand
TTGGGATTTTACCCCAACACTCAGATCTGCCGAAAAGGCAACAGTAGACAATTTGTTTTCTATTGCTGGTTATGAATGACATATGATGTCGTGAGGCTGCAGTAGTGGCCATGGGAATTTGAAATTCTGAAATGTTAACAATTAAATCTGGAGGGATTTCTGTCAAAACCAGCTGAGTTTTGAGATTTGTTCCTGAGTCTCTTGGATCATGGTTGTTAAGCAGCTTAATCAGGAGCCAGAGAGGATGTTTGTGGGTGGCGACTCGGGGTCTCGATGGGGTGGGGAGGAAAGGGCCGGCTCCACCCCCATCCCACGAGACCCTGCATGTCTCATCACTGCGGGCCCAAACCTGACTGTCCAATGGCCTCTGGAGGATGACAGCCACTGAACTGGCAAGTGGGAGCAGGTGAAGGGACAGCACCCCTTCCCCCCTGTGGTGGCCTGGTGACAGTAACCTACTGCAGGGTCTGGACGCATTTCTGCCAAAAGCTGCTAGATTTTGAGATTTGTTTCTGAGTCTCTGCAATCACGGCCATTAAGAACCTTGATCAGGAGCCAGAGAGGCGATTCATGGGCGGTGACTCAGGTCTCATTGGGACAGGGAGGAAAGGGCCGGCTCTACCCGCATCCCGTGAGACCCCATGTTTCTCGTCACTGAGGGCCCAAACCTGGCTGTGCAGTGGCCTCTGGAAGATGGCATCCACCGGGCCTCCAGGGGAAATTGGCCAAGGCACGAAACCTATTCCCACCTGTGGTGACCCAGCACCTGTAACCTACTGCAGGGACCAGATACATTTCTGCCAAAAGCTGATGGGTTCCAAGACTTTTTTCTGAGTCTCTGGGATCATGGCCATTAAGCAGCTTGATCAGGAGCCAGAGAGACCACTCATGGGCAGCAACTCATGATCTCATTGGGGTGTGGAGGAAAAGACCGGCCCCATCCCCATCCCGTGAGGCCCCATGTGTCTCATCACTGCAGGCCAGAACCTGACTGTCTAGTGGCCTCTGGAAGATGGCAGCCACTGAGCCGCCAAGGGGGAGCAGGCAGAGAGACAGCACCCTTTCCCCACTTGGGGTTGCCCTGTGCCAGTAACCCATTGTGGGGACTGGACGCATCTCTGCCAAAAGCCGCGGGGTTCCGGGATTTGCCTCTGAGTCTCTGGGATCATGGCCATTAAGCAGTTCTATCAGGAACCAGAGAGGCCTTACCTCCAATTATATAGCTGAGCCAGAGGTGGTTTGTGGGTATGTCTCCCACATACCTAACTTTTGGCCATTTACTTTCTTGGTAAACTTTGCCCCACATTTTTGGGGTCTGGCACAGCAGCAATTTTGGGGTATCTGAAGTCTGAAGGCGCCATCATGCTGCTGATGCACTCACTTCACAGGTACAGATTGACCTGCTGGCAGCACCCTATCCTCTTGCTTCAGTTTATTTTTTGCTTTAATTTTTATTTTACCATCCCAGAGTGGAGAGGAAACCCCAGTCCACCTCAATACAGGGTTAAAGTATGAATATACACATCTTAAGAGGGGACATGCAGGTGACACATGTCCTCAGGTACTACATGTGCTTGGCAGCAACACATGGTCATTGGCAGCACAAGGATGCAGACAGCATGTGTCCATGCGTAATGTTCAGATCGTTTTTTATAGAGTTCTCCCAGCTGCCCAATGTGGGGCTTTCTTGTAGGTAGAGTCATTTTTTAGGGTGGTTGTCAAGGGCTAGAGTGGGGGACAGTGATTGATCTTTTCTTAAATCCCTTTCCTGGTCTTTGTTCCTTCTGGAACTTCTTCCTTAAGGGCGGAGTAGGGGACAGGATGGAGAGGGAAGGTGAAGGGCAGCCTTTTCTGGATCTGTGCTGGCACCAGGTAAAGGTCTTATCAGGCTTTAGATCTTATGCTCACAAGGTGGGTTTTTGCAGCTTGGGCTTATTGGTGTTATTATTTCCCAGTAATTCATTGCCATGCATGTGTGGGGGTAGCAGGATGGAAGAGGTACTTTTCTGCCTACCTGCCTGCCTGCTTCATTTTTCCCACTGGAGATTTTACTTTGCCCTAGCTGCATATCTGTTGTTGGGCACAGGGATTACTTCCAGATTGTTATAATTAAAAAGATCACTTCAACAAACATGGATGTGCATGTACATTTTTTTCATTAGTTTTGTGTTCCTAGGTTTAAATTCACAGAAGGGGATCACTGGCATCTCTATTTTTAAGTTTAATTTTTGAGAAGGCTCCAGACTATTTCTCATAGAAGATTAATGAGTCTACAATTGGACCAACAGTGAATGAGGGTTCCTTTTTTATTGTACCTTTACCAGCACTAATATAATTCCTGAGTGTAGAGCCAGGAGTAAACCCCTGAGTATCTCTGGGTGTGACCCAAAAAAGAGAGAAAAAAACAGAAAGGTTTGTCAGTTCTTCATATTTCGTGTTGGAATGGATATTGGTGGGTGACTGTCTGTCCTTATAAAAAGGAGGTCCTTGACGTCAGCCCTCTCAGTGTGATGTAAGTCAGCAAGTGTGTGGTATTATTTCGGGTCACCCCCTGTAACCCCAGGGGACCTTCGAGCCAGAGGAAGTGATGTAAACTAGCAGCTGACTGGCTTGCTTTGTATCTGGGGGCAGCTGAGTCCTGCATCTGGTTTAGGAAGTCCCCCTCGCCTGCTCACTTAGCTTGTATAATCTCAGTTCAGGCCTGGTTTGGGAGGCCTCTTGTCTGGAGGCCCCAAGTGCAGAATGGGGTGAGCTGGCCTGGTGAGGGAGTCCACAGGTGGTGGTCCTACTAGGCACACAAGCATCACGCACTCTCTCTCTCTCTCTCTCTTTCTCTCTCTCTGGTCGGGGCGCCCTCCTGCTCTGTGTGTCTGTCCTTTGCATGTCTGTCCATCTCTGCACCAAACAGAGACATACTACCTCGAAGACAACATAAATGGGAAATGTGTGTCCCCAAGTCAGCTCCTGGCAGTGGGCAAGGGAAGAGCTAGCTTTCTCCTTCCATATTTGGATAGGACCGACCCCTTTCCAAAGCCGTGGCTAATCCTCACCATGCATCTAGCAAGATGACATTTTATCTATGGTGACGGGGAGGGGGGTTGGGCCACATCTAGCGAGCAGTGCTCAGGGAGGATGCCTGGCTCTGGGCTAAGGAGCGACCCTTGGCGGTGCTTTGAGGGAAGCATTATATGGTGCCAGGGACGGAACGGGGTCAGCCGGATGGAAGGCAAGTGCATCAGTCCCTGGACCGTCTCTCTGGTTGACAGAGGTAACCTTTCCTCACAAACCCAAAGAAAGAGTGCCAACCCTAGAATCTGCTGGGAAATCCCTTTTCTGCTTACTTTGGCCAGTGGATCATCTGGTTTAGCTTCCAGCACTTTGTTTAAATCTTCTTTGGCTTCCAGAAGCTTGTTCTGATGTTTATATGTTGTGGCCCGGCGTAGAAGACCTGGAATTTTTACCAAAATTAAAAATTATTTTTTTAAACACATGGCATCAGGGGTCAAATGTATTTTTCCAGGGGATGACTACATGTTGCACCAGATAATTTAGGGTGTCAGAAGACTGGGCAAAACTTGGCTATGGTCCTTTTCATTACACTGTGTGGACAGAAGATGACACTTAAGTACACAGAAGACAGAGACCACAGCACACAGCCTGGCCACTGGGACCTGGCCAGCTACTCCGAGGCCAGAGGGACGATGTACCTGAACCCTCCACCTCTCGTGTGACCATCACGGGCAGCTTTTCACTAACCAGTCATGTTTTCCTCCTTCTAATGTATTCATCACTTCACATGTATAGATGTCACTTTCCGATCATTCCATTTGCTTTTTTAAAAAAAACAGAAAATCCTTTCTTCCACATTACTCCACTCTTTGGCCTGCATCTGGCTCAGAATGTGGGACATGAGTGAAGTCTTCCTAGCAATCTCTACAATGATTAGAAGAAAGCATTTCCCCCAAAACAACTGGGGGAATTCTGATGAACAAGTCAGCTAGGGTCAAAGTGGAGCAGTTGATTTATCTGCATCAGATTTTTTTTTGGCTGGGTTCAATGTATCATCTGATAATAATCAAATACTGAAAATGCACGTTCCTGGGCCTAACTATCCATTATGCAATGGGAATCTGCAGAGTAAATCATTGTTCGGGACAGAACCAAGCTGGGCACAGAGAGGAAGCCTGGCTGGTGCAGGCTTTGATACTGATCACAAATAGAGAAGAAAAGTGGAAGATAAAAACCCTGCCACACTGAAGATACTCTTGAGACAGATTAATATAGATGAGTGGTATTTCTTACCCAGGGATTATCTAGTTACCTGAATGCAAATAGAGGTTTATAATCCAAGTTTAACTTGACATTTAAAGCAACTTTATGGTTGTGCTTTGTTTTTTTGAGGGGGCAGGCCACACATGACAATGCACAGGGGTTACTCCTGGATCTGCACTTAGAAATTCTTCCTGGTAGTGCTTGGGGGACCAAATGGGATGTTGGGGATTGAACCCAGATCCGCCGCCTACAAGGGAAATGCCCTCCCTGTTGTACCAACTTGGACCCCTAGGAAACTTTATGAAGGTAATGATTCACACGAAGAAATCAGAATATATTTCAAGGATTTTTATCTTACTGCCTATTTACTGGTTTGGGGACAATAATATGAGTGTTTTCATTTTATGACTGATGGGTTGGTTTTATTTGGGGCCACACCCGGCAGCTCTCAGGTGTGGTGTTCAGGGGTCACTGCTGGTGGTGCCCAGAGGACCATGTGGTTGCTGGGGGTTGAACCCTGGCCTCGAGGGCACAAAGTCTGTGTCCTTCCCTTTGACCTTTCACCCCGGCCCAGTAACTTTGCTTTGGTTTGGTTTGGGGGCTGCACCTGGCAGTGCTCAGGGCATACTCCTGACTCTGCGTTAAGGGATCACTCTAGCAGGTGCTGGGATTGAACCCAGTCAACCACATGCCCGGCATGCATCCTGCCCACTGGCCTATCTCTCCGGCCCCATGTGCTCTGAATCTGAAAGTGTGAAGAACAGGGTTTACCCTTGATGTTTCCAGGCTCTAATTCCAAGACCTTCTCACAGTCCAGGAAGGCGCTGTTCCAGTTCTCCAGCTTGAGCTGGGCCTGAGCACGATTGCTGTAGGCCGCCACGCTGGGCAGGGCTGACAGGCTCCTGAAACACAGACGAGGGTTGGCACCCAGCAGGTGAGGGCAGGCTGAGTGGAGAAAGAGGCAGCGGCTCCCACCATCCACTGATCAACTCAGTGCCACTAGGAGAATGTACCGATATTTGGGCTGGAGTCTTTAAGGGGATCATTAGAATGATGCAGGTAAGGAAGGTGGGCCCTAATCCAAGCTGAGGGGCCTTCTCAGAAGAGAGTAGGGGCCGGGCACACATCCCGGAAAAGCCACCTGAAGGCACGGAGGACACGGGACGTGCTCAGCAGACTCAGCAGCTATGAGGAAACCCCGTGCTGCTGTTATAGTAAGGGGCACACTTTGTAAGGAAGGCCTTAAAAAACATACCACTGGCAGCATCAAACGTCATTTAAAAAAAAACTGCAAGATGTACTAAATCAGGGGCTGGAGCCATAGGACACAGGGGAGGGAGTTTGCCTTGCACATGGCCAGCTCAGGTTCGATCACCAGCATCCCATATGGTTCCCTAGCGCAGAGCTAGGGATCAGCCCTGAGCACACCAGGTGTGGCTGCCAAACAAACTCTCCTCCCAAATGTACTAAATCGCTATGTGAACAGAGACGCTAACATCTGGCTGAGAGGTCTACAGCTGACTCAGGCTTTAGGAGTGACCTGAGTTCCAATTCCCACAGATATCCCGAAAGAACACTGAGGAAAGGACGTGGCCCATTGAGAGAGTACACATTTGCGTGTGCAAAGGTCCTGGGTTCTATCCCTGGGATCAGCAAAAAGAAATGTGTCCCCCAGACCACATGGGAGGTGTAGCCCACTGCCAGTGTTTTTGGGAGTTACCTACTTTCCACAGATGCAGGAGGCTCAAATATTGGCACTGGCATTTATGGAACATTGATGATGAACCAGTAACCTTGCTGTGGATCGGTGATAATATTAAAAAAAAAAAAAAAAACAACCCTGGGCCAGAGCAATAGTTCAGCGAGTAGGGCAGTTGCCTTGCATGCTGCCAAACCAGGTTGGTTCCCAGGCGTCCCATTTGGTCCCCTCCCCCCAGCCTACCAAAAATGATCCCAGAGAGCAGAGCCAGGAGAATACCCTGAGCGTTGCCAGGTGTAGCCTCCAAACAAAAACAAAACAAAAACCAAGCCGATAAGCTGATTGCTCCTCGGGAGCTCATGGTCCAATCAGAGTCAGTCACAGAAACTTAAACTGTATTTCCAGCAAGCTCTCTGAAGGAGAGAAGAGATCTCTGACGGGCCTTTAAGGGGCGGGGGATGGTTCACGGGGGAATACCAACCACTTCAAAGGAGCCCTTCAGAGCCTGGAGCCCAAACAAAACAAAGCAAGAGCCCCTCCACTGGGCACAGGAATGAGTGATTCAGCAGGGCAGGAATGCAACCTAGTCTGGAAGACTTCTTGCAGGAAGAGATGTGAGGGGCCCAGGTGATAGGATAGTACAGGGGGCAGGCACTTGAGCCCTGACAGGAGCAATGCCTGAGCACAGAGCCAGGAGTAAGCCCCGAGCACCACCAGGCGGGGGCCCCAAACAAAACCGAAACCAAACAAAAGTGAGGCATGGGTTGAGAGCTAAAAACTATATAAGGGTTCAAGTAGAAAAAGAGCAAAGGGCAGGGGACCAGACAGGGCCTGTGGATAGAAGGTACTGTGTGCCCTGGGCCCTTGGAGTACGGGACTGGGTGGAGGCCATGTAACCACGGGCCCGTTCTGAATCCCTCCACTGTGGGTCCACGAGGCTGAGAGTGTGGAGCGCCACCTCGCTGCATGAGTCCCCAGCTTTTCTCCCCGGCACCAGGAAAACAGGCGGAATCGACCTTCATGCTCAATGGACTTTGTGTGGAGCATTCAGATGGTGCCGATTTTCTTTGCAAAAACAGGAGCATCAGGGGGCCAGGGCAACAGCACAGCGGGGAAGGTGCTGGCCTGCTCCGGGGTCAAGTCAGCTTCCACACACGGTCCCCAGAACCCCGCCAGGAGTGACCCCCAAGCACAGAGCCAGGAGAAAGCCCTGAGCACCATCAGGTGTGGCCCTCAAACCAAAAGAAAAACAAAACAAGGACCATTAGGTCCCCTGACAAAAGTGGGGTGACTCTTACGAGACCCCCTTCGGCTATGGGAGATTTCTTCCCCTTCTATCTTTACTTCAATAAAATCTCTATATGAATTTTAAAAAGTTATGGCGGGGGTGAGATAGAAGCTCAGGTCTAGGCATTTTTCCCCCAGGGGATGCATCCCCAGCAGTGCTCAGGGCTGACTCCCGTCTCTGTGCTTAGGATCACTCTGGCAGGACTCAAAGGACTACAAATCCAGGTTGGCCGTGTGCGAGGCAAACATCCTGCATGATGTACCTGAGAAAAGTATTTTTTAAAAATGGGCAGGGGACGAGAGAGAGAGAGGGCTCGGTGGGCTGGAGCAAGCAGAAAGCCTGGGTATGATTCCAGCAAATAGTTCCAGCACACAGTTCCCCAAGGACTGCCAGGTGTGATCCTGAGCACCAGTCCAGGAGTAGCTGCTGAGCTCTGCTGGGTGTGGCTCCCAAAACAAAACAATACAGGTGACACAAAGGAAATGATAAATCACAAGTCCCTGGAATGGTTCTGAGGCAGACTACTTATCACCAATTAAATTGAAACACGATCAATCTTAAACGGAGAGTTTCAGGCCCAGCAGAATCTGCTCACCTCGTGTAATACATGACAGCCTCTTCGTAGTCTCCAGAGTGGAAAGCTTCATTGCCCTTTTCCCTTTCACGGGTAGCAAGAACATCTCTCTCCTTCTCTGTGAGGCCTAGAAATAGAGATTAGCTTGCATGGTGTTAAAAAAAAAAAAGTATGGGGCTGGAGCGATAGTACAGCGGGCAGGGCATTTGCCTTGCATGCGGCCACCCCAGGTTTGATTCCCAGCATCCTCTATGGCACCCCAAGCACCGCCAGGAGTAACTCATAAGTGCAGAACCAGGAGCGACCCTTTTTTTGGTGTGACCCAAAAATTAAAAAAAAGTGCTTAGGAGGTGGGGATGTTTCTCATGGGGCCAAAGCACATGCTCTGCACATGCAAGAGCCCCAGGTTTGACCTCCGGCAACACACACCTAGCATTGCTGAGTGAAGCCAAAGCCCTAAATAAAACCAACAAAAAAATCAAGAGAAATTCTAAAAGAATGCTTAACACACACACACACACACACACACAATTTGTTGTTTATTTATTTTGTTTTGAGGCCACACTTGGCAGTGCTCAGGGCTTACTCCCGGCTCTGCATTCAAGGATCACTTCCTAGCGGGTCTTGGGGGACCCTGTGGGACATCAGGGATCAAATCCAGTCCGTCTGTTTGCAAGGCAAGTGCCTTCCCCACTGTACTTCCTCTCCACCGTAGGAATGCATTTTCTGACACAAGTATGAAGTGATCCACAAAAGGCTTTCTAAATGTAAGGACGTGCTTTTCAACCATTCACACTTCTTTTGGGGTGGGAGTGGGAGAAGTCTGTGTTTTGGCCACACCTGGCAGTACTTAGGGGCCACTCCTGGCTCTGTGCTCAGAACTGACCCTGGGCCTCAGGGACAATACACAATGAGAGGGTCGGGATGGGGTTAGCAGGATGGAAGACACGACCCTTGGCCTTCCTGCCAGCTCACATCCAGTCATCCATCACACTTCTCAGGGCTTGGGTATTTCTGTCTTATTTTGTTTGTGCTGTGCAGAGTGTTTCCTTCCAGTGCTCCAGCCCCCACACGGAGGTCACAGCGCCCACCCGGACCTCTGGGGTTGGGGATTTTTATGATTGGCTTTGGTTTACTTCAGTGGTTTTCTGCACTATGGACTTCAAATGAAAACTGCTTTATTTTTGGTTTGGAGACAAAAAAGGGAGGGCAATGGAGGAGGAATCTAGAAGAAAAAGAAAGAGGATTTAAAAAAAAAATTTTTTTTTTAAATTAAGGGCCCAGAGAGATAGCACAGGGGTTAAGGCATAGCCTTGTGTGAGGTGCCCCCCCCCCACCGGTTTGATCCCAAGCACCACATAACATTCTCCCGGCGCTGTCAGGAATGGCCCCTGGACACACTGCCAGGAGTAGTACTGAGAAGCACCAGGTGTGGAGGGTACTGAATTAGGTTTCCTGCATCCCAAGTATGTCCTCAGCCTATAGCTCACTGATTTATTTCTCTGGCCCTGCTGTTTCTCACACACACACACACACACACACACACACACACATACACACACATTTCGGGGGGACACACTCGTGGTGCTTAGAGCTAACTCCTGGCTCTGTGCTCAGGATCTGAGGACTATATACAGTCCTGGGACTTGAACCCAGATAGGCCACACGCAAGACAAGCAAGCACCTTACCTATTGGACTATCTCTCTGGCCCCATTTTATTTTATTTATTTAAACACCATGGTTTACAAAGTTGTTCACAATATAAGCTGTTACAGGCTTTTGATGTTTCAACCCCCATCCCACCATCTAAATGACCTTCCCTCCACCATTGTCCCCAACACCCGCCCCCGCCCCCCAAGCCTGCCCTTTTACCAGGCACACAGCAATTTATTTTATATTGCTTGTAACAACCAAAATGGCTAAAGGGATTATCAAAAATATTTCAGTAAAAGAACATTTGTGAAAAGTGTTAAATCTCACCACGGGTTTGTGCGGTCTTTATCTGAGGATTTCTTAAGCTGTTTGTCACTAGTTGAGCTTTCTGTGTAACTGTGTGTGTTGAGTTTAGCTGGCTTCTGTGTTACTTTCTCCTTTAGTTTGGCGTGCTCCTACTGGGATGTCAATATTGTGGAATGTTGTATATGTGGCCTTGTAATTCTCTGACCTTATTTTAAACTCTTATTATAGAAGTATGATAAATATTATGTGTGAAATTAAGTAATGGACATAGCTAAATTTGTTGGAAGTCACCCATTCCAGGAGAAAATCGTGACACTTCCTCCTCACCCCGCATTCCCTTTCAAGGCTGGGTGCTACACATTTTGTCATGGCTGGACAGGGGATCACAAAAGGTATGTGGGCAGGTACTGAGGAGCAAATTTGTCACCTCATGGCTACAGGAAGGTGTCCCACTAGTGTACCACAACTCCGGCATACACAAACTTTTAGTGGAAATCAGTAACATTGAGAGAATGTCTTCTGTGGCAAGAGATTTTATTATAATTTTAATTTTAATTATAATTTTATTATAATTTTAAATGTAAAGATTAACTTCTTCTATTGTTTGTTTAGGTTTTGTGTTTGGGCCACACCTGACGATGCTCAGAGCTTAGTCCTGGCTCTGCACTCAGGGATTATTCCTGGCGAGCTCAGGGGATCATATGGGATGCCAGGATCAAACCCAGGTTGGCTGCATGCAAGGCCAGCGCCCTACCCGCTCCAGCCCCAAGACGAATTTATTCTTATTTTGCCCCCAATTACCTGTTATGTCTATATTTGTTTCAATTTTAGACAAATGCAACTTGTTGTTTATCACAGTTTTTTCTTTGTAATCTTCATCAAGCTTTGAACATTCCTTTTCCGCATCAAATCTTAAAAGAAAGGAGAATAATTTTATAAAGTATGATATAAGCAAGAAAATAAAATCTAGGAACGATATTCTTGTATTATCATGGTTGCTTCAGAAGCATGCTCCAAAAATGCACTTTAAATGACAATTCTTATGCATTCTTGCTTAGAAAACATGTGATTTAATGAGAACTTGAATTAGTAATCAGTTGTAAACTATTAGAATGCTGTGATTACACGAATCCATTTCACTCAAAATAATTTTTAAAACTTTGAGTAGGTATATGGATTTCAATATTATTAATTTTTGTTTGCACTTATAAACAAAGGGATGCAGTAGTTTATGGCAAAGAAGAGCTCAATATACTAAAAAGAAAAACAAAACAAAACAATTTTTAAAGAAGAAAATATACAAAGGAAAAGTGCGTAGGAGGCCAGAGAGATAGCTCAGCAGGTGGTGCACAGGCGTTGCATGCAGGGAGCCTGGTTTGATCTCCTTCATCAGGCTGTATCCAGAGCACTGCCAGGAGTGATCCCTGAGCATACAGCTGGGAGTAGCTCCTGTGCCGTGTTGGGTGTGTGACCAAAAAGGAAAGGGAGGGGAAGGGAGGGGAGGGAGCAGAGGGGAAGGAAAGGGAGGGGAAGGGAGGGGAGGGGAGGGAGCAAGTCCCAGGAAGGGAAGAAAACGACATTGGTGGAGGTGGTGGTCACTCTGGAGGGTCATGGAGTGCTGACAGGTGGTATCAAGTGCCACCAAGGGGTTAGGCTGGGGCAGGAGGGTAGCTGGACAATGGCAGAGGGAAGCTGACACTGGCGAGGGGACGGGTGTTGGAACACTGTAATCCTGGAACTTAATCGTGAGTAACTTGGGAACTTTGCAATTCATGGTGATTCAATTAATAATAATAATAATAATAATGATAATTTTAAAAAAGCAAGCAAGCACAGGGTTTAAAATGAAATTCCCGACTGTGACCCTGGCAATTATCACCAGAGTGCAAATGCCTTTTCTGGGTGGTTTCTGGGTCCTCGGATCGACACCCAGGAGGGGAACTGCTGGCTCACACAGAAACTCAATTCTTAGTTTTTCAAGAGATTTTCTATTTGTTTTCCCAAAAGGTGCGGCTGACGCTGCCTCCGCAGTGCAGGGGACACTCCCCCACGGCCCACCGACACGGGCTGTTCCGAGTGGCACAGGCATGCCTGGTCAGTGTGGAGTGGTCCTTCCGTGCTGTTCTGATTTGCACTTCCTGGCTGGTCAGCGGTGCAGAGCGTGTTCTCGTGCACACGCCAGCCACCTAGGCATCTTCCTCGGGGAAGTTTCTGTTCCTCTCTTTTCCGCATTGTTCAACGGAGCTGATTGTTTTTCTTATCACATTTTTCAAGTACTTCAAATATCTTGGCTATTCGCCTTGGTCAGGTGAGTGGCGAGCAAATATTCTCTCCCAGTCTGGAATATCTGCTTTGTTTTGGTGCCACACCGGCAGTGCCTGGGGGTTACTACTGGCTCTGCACCCAGGAATCACTCCTGGCGTTGCTCAGGGGACCACGCAGCACGCTGGGGATCAACACTGGGTCAGTCACAGGTAAGGGAAGACCTCCCGGCCGTCCCGTGGCACCAGCCCAGATGAGGTGCTTATTCTGGTCATCATGTGGAAACAACCCAAGTGCCTAAGAACAGACACCAGACAAAGAAACCGGAGTACGCAGACACCAGGGAGTACTCCTTGCTCTAAGGAAAGATGAAGCAGCGCAGTTTACTGCCCCCTGGATGGAGCTGGAAGGCTTCAACTACGCCAACCAGGAGAGGAAATCACAGAACGTTCTCTCCTGTGTGGGGCATAGTGGGGCCGAGTAAGGGAGGAACCAACGGGCAAAACCAACAGAACCTACAAACTGGTCTCCAGCACTGAGCTGGCCTGGGTGGGGTGGGGGGGGGGCTGGGGGCCCTGGAGGGGGGGAGTGGACACCAGGGGCAGGGCGAAACCCCATTACCAATAGGACTTCTTGTTTGCATTTAGGCCACCCCCAGCAATGCTGGAGCTTATTCCGGCGGTGCTGGAAGGACCAGAGGGGATGCCAGGGTGGACCCTGGGTTGGCCACTCCCCAGGCCAACACCCTCCCTGTTCCGGCCCCACTGACTTAGTCTTGGACATGAACGTGACTGTGAAGGATGGTGACTAAACCAAGAATGAAACTAAGAACCCCAGGTCTGGCGGTGGGACGGCAACAGCCCCACCCAGCCCCGGGAGCGACCCTCCAGGGCAGCTCAGGAAGCCGCACAGACTTACCTGGCAGGTGGGGAGCAGGCTGACCCCCCAGCCCCGATGCCGAGCCACGAGGAACAGTGAGAGCCAGATCAGCACGAAGGAGGCGACGAGGGCCAGGAAGAAGCCGGCGGCATGCAGGCTGTGGTGCGGCAGGACCTGGGGGCGCAGACACGGTTCCTGCCCGCGTCGTCTCCGGGCCTCAGTGCCAACGGACGGCACAGGTGAGCCGGAGCCCAGCCATTGAGGAGCCGAGGAAAAGGGCCGAGGGGGGTCAGGGTCACACCCAGAGGGGGCTCAGGGGTCATGACCTGGACAGGGCCAGTGCTCCTGCTGCATGATATCCGGGCAGAAGTGGAAGGAGCTGGAGCTGAGGCTGCACACACAGACACACTCACATACATACACACACAGCCACATACACACACACAATCACAATACACACACATATGCACAGTCACACACATACACACACACAGTCACAATACACACACATGCACAGTCACACACATATACAGTCACACACATACAGTCACATACACACATACACACAGCCACACACATAGTCATACACACAGTTACATACACACACATACACAGTCACAATACACACATACGCACAGCCACACACATATACACAGTCACATACACACATGTACAAAGTCACACACCCACACACATCCACATACATACACACTCACACACACAGTCACACACATATACACAGTCACATACACACACATATACAGCCACACACATAGTCACTACACACATACACACATATACACACAGTCACATACACACATATACACACTCATACACAGTTACATACACACACATATACACATTCATACACATACACACAGTCACTACACACACACATATACAGCCACACATACAGACACAGTCACATATACACAGTCACATACACACATATACACACAGTCAGACACAATAGACACATAGACATATACACACATATACACAGTCA
>JAOXYA010012126.1:0-13940 GCA_028565675.1 Sorex palustris | reverse complement strand
AAGTCGGCTGCTAGGCGCCGGCCGAGGCGAGGCGCCGCGCGGAACCGCGGCCCCGGGGATGCGGGAGCCAGCGGGGGCGAGGGGGGGGTCCCAGAAGGCCGAATGGGGCCTGCCGAGGGGGGCTCAGGGTGGTGGGCACCCTGGGAAGCGCGTCTGGGGCGGGGGTGGGGAACTTCCGGTGAGGAGGTTCCTTGCAGGTTCCTTGGAGAGGGCCTGGGGGTGGGCTCGGGAGGGGCCTGTAGGGATGCTGAAGTCCTAGACTGGGCTCTTGTGGGGAGGCCCGAGGGTGATTTCGGGGATGGTGGGGGGTTTGGTTGGGCAGATGAGGTTGGAGGGTGTGGTTTAGCAGGAGGCCTGCGAGGCTGGGGCTGCCACCGGCTGTGGATTACGCATTTAATGGGTATTGGCCAGGCCAGCACGGGGTGTGTGGGCCCAGGCTGGGGGCCACCGCCTCTGCCAACCCGCAGCTAACAGAAATAGCCAGGCCCCGCCCCCAGAGGAACCTTCCCACTGGCAGGGCCCCTTGATGGGTGGGGGTGGTGCTGGCCAGGGTCCTTCCTAAGCTCCTGCCAAGTCCCCCACCATATTCGGCCCCACTCTGTCGCTGCCTCGCTTCAAACAAAGCTGCTCGCCACCTACTCCAAGGTGCATTTCTTTGTTTCCTGTGGTTGCTTATGTCTTAGGTGGTAGGGCCCTCTCCTTGACCCCAGCACCCCGGTTCCCCACCAGTGTAAGAAGCCTCTTTGTTCAATAAAAAAAAAAAGACAAAACAAAAAGCAAAGCAGAAGCTGTGGGTACGGTGGCTTGCTTTGCACACAGGTGACTGGGGTTCATTCCCTGGCATCCCATAGGATCTCCGGAGCTGCCAATCAAGAGTGATTCTTGAGTGCAAAGCCAGGAGTAACCCTTGAGGAACACCAGGTGTGGCCCCCAAACAAAATAAAACAAACAAAAAAAGCAAATTTGGGCCCAGGAACTAGAGGGTGGGAGCCACATGATTGAGGTCTAGAGTTCGATTCCTGATGATGCTGCTTGGACTCCCAGAGATAGCCTTGTTGCTTCTCAGGGGTCCGGGTGGCCCTCAGCACTGCTGGGCCCAAACACTGAATTGTCTGATCTGTTGTTTGTCCTTTTTTTTTTTTTTGCTTTTTGCGTCATATCCGGCAATGCACAGGGGTTACTCCTGGCTCATGCACTCAGGAATTACTCCTGGCGGTGCTCAGGGGACCTTACGGGATGCTGGGAATTGAACCAAGGGGTCGACCTTTTGCAAGGCAAACGCTGTCCCTCCTGTGCTATTACTCCAGCCCCTGTCTTTTTGGGGGGGGGTAAGGGAGATGCCCAGCTATCAGCTTTCTTGGGAGGGGGAGGGGCACCACACCAATCAGTGCTCAGGGGCTGTGCCTGGCTTGGAGAAACATTTTTTTTTCCAGAGATGGTGGAGATCAAATCTAGGCTCTTCAACATGCTAGGCATGCGCTCTGCTTACTACTGAGCCACTCCCTGTGCCACCATCCATGTCCGAAAGCCACAGGTCAGAGGAATAGCTCAGTGAATTGAATGTCTGCTTGGCGTGCAGGAATTCTGAGTTCTATCCCTGAGTTCTGTCCTTAGTTCCCCAAGCACCAGGGAATTGATCTCAACCCCCCAGCACTGCCAGCGTGGCCCCCAAACCGAAATAAATAAAAGGAAATTAAATATGGAGGAGACTGGAGAGAGAATGCGTTGGGTAGGTGTTGGGGAACTGTTTGTGGTGCTGGGGATAGAACCCAGGTCGGCAGTGTGCTAATTTCCCCTACTTATTTAGGATTTGGGGCCACACCGAGCTGTGCTCAGGGCTTACTCCTGTGCTCCAGGATTACTCCTGGCAGTACTTGGGCGGTTCGTATGCAATGCCAAGACAGAACTGGAGTCCCTTGCATAAAAGGAAGTGCCTTAACACTCCCACTATCTCTCTGGCCCCTGGGTTTGCTTCTTATGCTGAGGAAGCCGTATCTGAGGTAGATCAGAAAATGGAGGTGAGGGGCCTGGGAGCTGACTTAAAGGCCTGGGGGGCATGCTTTGGATGCAGATTCCAGTGCTGAAGAAATACTACATGGATTACCTAGCGTGCGGCTTGGTCCCCAAGCACTCCAGGAGTAATTCTTAAGTGCAAAGCTAGGAGTAAACACCCAGCATTGCTGGGTATGACCCAAACACAAAAAAAAAAAAAAGAAAAAGAAAAAACAATGCTGTTTAACAGTCTACTTTGTATAAATATGTCCAGTTTTACTTCTCAGAACATCTGAAGGGCACAGTTTCTGCTGTGGAATGATCACTTAAAATTAGATAAGGATTGTGGAATTCCCCTGCAGAATACTTGCCCGGAGTTAATCCTCTTATCTGCCTTGTGATCATGTCTGCTTCCTGGGGGGGGCCGCCTTGCTCAAGTACCAGTGCCATCAAACTTTTAATTTTGCAGATCTGATAAGTGAAATATAGTTTATTTCACTGCCTTGTTGTTCTCTAGTGTGACCTTGAGCACCTTTTCCTCGAATTCCTGGTAAGATTAAAGGAGACCTTTTATTTCATGCATGTCATGGACAGGTGAGCATTTCGGGGAGGGACAGCTGTGCCGGGCCACAGGCCAAGAATGGGGAAAGAGTTTAGCAAACCCTTTAGCAAACCCTTTCTCAGTTCTTTCAAGGAATATTGTTCCTTTGTGAGGAAGGACCCTTCTCTGCAGAGGCACATTTGCATTCATTATCAAGATTGACAATTCCAAGGGCCCCGGGCCAGTCTCCCAGCAGGCTCCTTGGAGGAATCTGGGGAGGTCACTTTCTCCTTAGGTGGGGAGTCAGTCTCCTTAGCACTGTCTAGTCAGGGCTCAGGAGGCTTTAGAAGGTGGAGATAGCAATGCAATGTGGATCCTTAACAATCAACCGGATAGTTTGAAGCCACTGCTAAGAGAAAGTGGGGGGTGCTGGAGTGATAGCACAGTGGGGAGGGTGTTTGCCTTGCATGAGGCTGACCCGGGTTTGATTCCCAGCATCCCATATGATCCCATATCCCCAGCATCCCATATGATTCCCAGCATCCCATATGATCCGCTGAGCACCGCCAGGGTAATTCCTGAGTGCAGAGCCAGGAGTAATCCCTGTGCATCGCTGGGTGTGACCCAGAAAGAAAAAAAAAAAAGAAAATGGGACCCTCCAAGGAGGTGGAACCCAAACTATAGGATGAGGCTGGAAAAGGCAAAGCAGCTGTAGGGCTTCTTTTCATGACCTCTTTGTTTGTGTTTTGTTTTGAGGGCCGCACCTGGTGGTCCTCAGGGCTTACTCCTGTTTCTGTGCTCAGGTATCATTCCTGGCAGTCTCAGGGGACCAAATAGGGTGTTAGGGATCAAACCTGGGTCTGCCGTGTCTTACCTGTCTTTCTGGCCGAGTTTTGTTTGTTTGGGTAGTTGGTTGGTTTTGGTTTTGAGCCATACCCAGCAGTGCTCAGGGGTTATTCCTGGCTCTCCACTCAGGAATATACTCCTGGCGATGCTCAGGGGGCCATAAGGGATGCATATGGGAACCCGGGTTGGCTACGTGCAAGGCAAGTGCCCCACCCACTGCACTATTGCCCCAGCCCCCTTCGGCCCCTCAGTTTTTAAAAGGTACTGGGTGCTAAAGGAAATACACTTGGTCAGAGATCAAATAATGGGGCGTAGTGATGGTCACTTCTGGTTTTGCGTTCAGGGATTGCTCCTGGTAGTGCTTGGGAACCATGTCGTACTAGGAAGAATCAGATTTGGCCTCATCATATAAAGCATGCACTCCACCACTGAGCCACAGCCCTGGCCCAGGGAGCATTTAAGAAAAGATGGGCGTGGGTTGGAGCGCTAGCACAGCGGGTAGGGCATTTGCCTTGCACGTGGCCGACCTAAGTTTGATTCCCAGCATCCCATATGGTTCCCTAAGCACTGCCAGGAGTAATTCTTCAGTGCAGAGCCAGGAGTAACCCCTCTGCATCAATGGGTGTGACCCAAAAAGCAAAAAAAAGAAAGGAAGAAAGGAAGAGAAGGAAGGAAGGAAGGAAGGAAGGAAGGAAGGAAGGAAGGAAGGAAGGAAGGAAGGGGCCAGAGAGTTTAAAGGCACTTGTCTTCCACACAACCAACCTGAGTCCCATCCCCAACACTGCATATGGTCCCCCAAGCCCTCCAGGAGTGACCTCTGAGTGCAGAGCCAGGAGTAAGTCCTGAGCACCTCTGGGTGTGGCTTAAAAACAAAGAAAAGGAAAACGAACAAACAAAAAAATTACTGAACTCTACTTGTGTGGACCCTGCCCCTAAAAGAATTTATCTTAGTTCTCCTGCAAAAAAAATTTCTTATAGATACACATGAACAAAGTGATATGTGGAAGGGTGTTCATGGCCTCATTGTTCACAATAACATCAGAAACACTGATGTTTATCTCTAGTGAGGTGAATTATATTAAATGTACAATCAAATGCCATCCGTTGATAAAAGAAGGGTACAATTATATCTTCCAACCGATCTCTAAGAGATAATTAGTCGAAAATGGGCAAGGTGCAGGCTGTTACTAGGTGCAGGGAGTCTTTTTATATTTAAAAGCAATTACATGGGGCCCTGAGGGACAGTCATGGTAGGCGGGAGCACAGGCCTAGCCCCTGGGAGCCTGGGCTTGGATCTCTGGCTCTGCACTGGGAATGACCCTGGGGTGCCCCTGACTGCGAACCCTCCTAAAAAAGCAATGAAAGAAACCAACAAAAAGTGAAAATGAAATGACCAGGGATGTGACTCAGTGGTAGAGCACAGTCCTTGCATGTGTGAGCCCCTGACACAGTACATGTATCTGCACACACAGTGCACAGAGAGAGACTTCTGAGACACCCACAGAGATGTCCAGAGTCACTCTGTAGGGTGGGATTGAGGTGGGAGACTTCTTTTTTTAAAATGCAGTTGATTCACTTTGCACTTACATTAATTACATTATTTATTTGTTTTAACTTTTAAATCCTCAAAGATTAGGATGGGAGAGATCGTTCAGGGGAAGGCATTTGCCTTGCACGCAAGCTGACCTGGATTCGATCCTCCAAGCCCTGTTAGGAGTGATCCCTGAGCACAAAGCCAGGAGTAAGCCCTGAGCATCCCCTGGTATGACTCAGAAACCAAAAAACGGGGCCAGAGTGATAGTGCAGCAGGTAGAGCATTTGCCTTGCTCAATCCCCAGCATCCCATATGGCCCCCCTGCACCCACCCCCAAGCACTGCCAGGAGTAATTCCTGAGTGCTTAGCCAGGAGTGACCCCTGAGCATCACTAGGTAAGACCCCAAAAGCACAAAAGAAAAAAAGATGAGGAGTTGAGAGGATTTAAAATTTTTAAAAAATTAACCCCCCCCTCCCCAATAAAAGGAGCAGAACTAAAAGAAGTTAACTGCTGATACAGAGCTGGTAGTAGAGCAATTGCCTTGCATATGTGAGGTCCTGGGTTTGATCACTGGTGCTGGCGATTCTGATGATTTTTCCTTTAGTCCGTGCATGGGTGTGTGTTTGAGGGTGGGGGTGGCCCTAACCCAGCTCTGTTCAAGTCTTACTCCTGACATTGTGCTCAGGGATCATTCCTGGCGTCAAGCGCCCTTCCCGCCATTCTCCTTCTCTGGTCCCAGCATTTTTGGGGGGTTTTGAGGGGGGGGGGCGTCGATTTTTTTAGGCCACACCCAGCAGTGCTCAGGAAGTCCTCCTGGCTCTGTCCTGGCGGGTCACTCCCACACGTTTGGGGGGACTGTGCATTACTGGAGGTCCACTCTGGGCCTGCTGCGTGCACTCCAGCCCCCTGAGCTGCCTCCCGGCCCTGTGCGAGTTACCTGTGTGCCTCTGTTCACGCAGGTCGGTGATCTCTCAGGTGTAGGTGCAGTGGCCTGTTGACTCAGACTGTGTACAATGAGTATTTGTATCTTTAAGGTGGTCAAAACCAACAGCTGTGCCTGTGCAATCCTTAATTCCTCTATTTAAGGGGTTGGTTTCGGATGACCCCTGGAGAATTTTGCTGACATCATTGTTATGAATTTGGTTTTGGTTTTTTTTTTTTTTTTTTTTTTGCTTTTTGGGTCACACCTGGTTACTCCTTGCACAGGGGTTACTCCTTGCTCATGCACTCAGGAATTACTCCTGGCAGTGCTCAGGGAACCATATGGGATGATGGGAATTGAACCCGGGTTGGCCGTGTGCAAGGCAAACACCCTACCCGCTGTGCTATTGCTCCAGCCCCTGGTTTGGTTTTGAGCACCACATTCAGTGGTGCTCAGGGCTTACTACTGGCTCAGCACTCAGGGATCACTCCCTGTAATGCTCCAAGAACCACATGAGGTGCCAGGACTCGAACCCAGGGTGGTTGCATGCAAGGCAAGTGCCCTACCCGCTGTGCCATTTCTCTGGCTGCCAAATTCGGCTGACATTCTATGTTCTTCTCTTCACAGCAGTTCTCAGCGCTGACTGAAGTACTCTTCCACTACCTCATCGAGCCCAAAGAGGTACAAGGGTTAGGAGACGTGCGGGTGAGTGACGGGGTCAGCTCAGACCCTGAGGCTGGTCTGCCCTGCCCCCTCTGCAGGTGGACCGGTTCCTGGCCCGGCTTTCCGAGTTTGCCACCACCTATCAGATGAGCCTCGGCCCCCTCAAAAGTATCGTGAAAAGCCTCCTTCTGATTCCCCATGGTGAGTGATGGGCTTTTCCCCACAGACATTACTAGAACATCCCTTCCAGCCCCAGAGTCGGCTGTGTGTGCCTGGGCTTGGGGCATTAACTGGAATGTTCAGGTTTTTGATGTTCTGTTTCTTGGTTTTTGTTGTTGGAAGTGGGGGGGGGGGTGAGATTTGGGCCACACTCAGCAGTGCTCAGGTCTTACTCCAGTCTCTGGCTTAGGGATCACTCTGGGTGGGGCTCCGGGGTCCATACAGGGTGCTGTGGATCAAACCCAAGTCAGCTGCCTGTAACCCCTCCTCTGTACTGTGGCTTCAGCCCTGATTCCCTGGGGACAGAAAGGCCAAAAAATTCCAACCCAAGCCGGGTATGGGTGCCTTGAGAGTTTAGTGTTCTCTCAGTCCAGTTGTAAAGAAAGAAGCCTTCTGGGGCTGGGGAGGCAGCTCGTGTTAGAGCACTTGCTTTGCATGTGGGAGGCCCTGGGATTCCAACCCAGCATCTCATGGTACCCCGAGCGCTGCCAGGAGCAATTCCTGGAGCACAGCCAGGTGTGGCTGCCAAACAAAAACAAGACAAAATGAAGCAGCAGTGGTGAAGAGGAGAATGAAACATCCCTGGCTGATAGCGTTAAAATCAGCACTTTGGGGCTGGAGCAATAGTGTAGCAGGTAGGGCGTTTGTATTGCACGCGCCGACAGGGTTCGATTCCCAGTATCCCATATGGTCCTCTGAGCACTGCCAGGAGTATTTCCTGAGTGCAGAGCCAGGAGTAACCCCTGTGCATCGCCGGGTGTGACCCAAAAAGAAAAAAAAAATCAGCACCAAGGGGCCAGAATGATATAAAATGGGTAGCGCATTTACTTTGTGTGTGGCCAGTCTCTAAGCACAGACCCAGGAGTAAGGTGGGGGTGTGGCCCCAAAGCAAACAAGCAGCAACAACTAAAGACCAGCAATGAGCTGATCTTAGCAGGATCTCACTCTGGTGCACTGACAGCTGAGGTCTGAGTTCCCTTCTAGGCCTCCCTTTTCTACTTCCGTCTCTGTCCCACTTCCGGTCTCTGTCCTAGTCTTAGTGCTGTCTCAGGGAGGTTAAGGGCCTTGAATCAGAACAACATAGTTGCAAGTCTGTTTCTGTGACTCAGGCGGTTCACATTTGGGGGGTGGGGACGAGAGGAGTGGGGTTGTTTGGGACCAGGCTCTGTTGTGCTCAGGGACTACTCCCGACTCAGTGCTTGGGGGAACCCTGAAGTGCCCTGCCATGGAACCAGGGCTCCGGCTTGCAAAGTCTGTTCCTTCAGCCTTTTGAGCTGTCTTTCAGCTCTTGTGCATGAAACTCCCAGGTTGGGTGGAAAACCGGGTAACATTTACCTTTTCACTGCAAAGTGGAAACAGTGCGGAACTCAGGAGTCCAGAGTGAGGGTCCTAGGACTGGGGAGAGAGTTTCCAGCAGGCTGAGCAGCCCCTCTTTGTATTTTTGTATTTGAAAGACCTCACCTTTCAGCATTCTGAAGTTAAGTTGTTGTTTGGTTTGCATTTTGTTTTAGCAAATTTATTTTTGTTTTTTAATTTACGTACTTTGTTATTGTTTCTTTGCTTTTGTTTTGGGGGTCACACCTGCAGTGTTTAGGGGTTATTCCCAGCTCTGTGCTCGGGGATCATCCCAGGGGACCATGTGGTGCCAGGGATAGAACTCAGCCTTCCACAGTACAAAGCTTGTGCTCAGCTTGTTGAGCTACCTCGCCAGCCCCTCTTTTTGTGGTTTTGATTGGTTTGCTTTTGGGCGATACCTGGAGACACGCATCTTACTCCTGGCCCTGTGTCTAGGGATCATTCCTAATGGGACTTGGAGGACCATTTGGGGTGCCAGGAGCTGAACGCAGATTCAACTGAGCCTGCCTGGAGGTGCTCAGGGAACCATATGTGGTGCAGGTGGGGTGAAGGGTTATGACTGAACAGTGGTCAACTTTGTGCAAAGAGACAGTGTGTCTCTCCGTCCCTAGTTTAAAAAAAAAATTATGCTTTGGTTTGGAGGCCACACCTGGCAGTGCTCAGGGCTTACCCCTGGCTCTGTCCTCAGAGATCATTCCTTGATTCCATATGGGGTGCCGGTCTTTATTTGAGACCTGCCTTTTTCAGTCATCATCTGGAACCAGATTTTGTTTGCTTGTTTGGGGGCCACACACCAGTGTCTGGAGCTGCTCTCAACATGGTGCCGGAAGCTGTGGGTGGTACCCAGGGGACCAGGGAACTGGATTTGAAGTAAGCTTATGCCAGCGACAATGTGTTGCTTAATTTTAAGTATTTATAATTTGCATTTCAATTAACTTTTCCTTAATTTCCTTACATGGTACATGCATGTAAACTCATTTAAATTATGGAAGAAAATATTTGAATTCCCTTTTAATATAACTGGTGATGAAGGTGATCTTTTGAGATTTTAAAATCTCAAGCAGGAACACATAGAAAACTAGTTTTCAAGGTATCTAAAATTTCACAGTATGGGAATCAGAGTGATAGAAGAGGGGGAGGGCATTTGTCTTGCCTGTAGCCAACCTGGGTTTGATCCCCGGCATCCCATATGGTCTCCCAAGCCTCCGTCAGGAGAAATTCCTGAGCGCCGAGCCAGGAATAACCCCTAAGCATGCTGGGTCTGACCCAAAAAGCCCCCCAAAATTAAAAAGTTTAAAAAATAAATAAACCTGGGGGCTGGAGTGATAGCACAGCGGGTAAGGCATTTGCCTTGTACGCGGCCGGCCCGGGTTCGATTCCCAGCATCTCATATGGTCCCCTGAGTACAAAGCCAGGAATAACCCCTGAGCATCGCCAGGTGTGACCTGAAAAGCAACAAAATAAAATAAAATAAACCTTTAGCAGTATGTTATAATTCTATACACACCACATGTATTTATAAAAATCATCCGATTATTTCCTGTTTTAAGCCCTGTGTTCAGGGCTTCCTGTTTGCATTGTGCCCAGAGATCACTCCTGACTGTGCTCAGACATTGTATGTGGTGCCAGGGATGCAACCTGGCTTGGCTGTGGCAAGGAAAGTGCCCTCACCTGCTGTATTATCACTCCAGCCAACTGCATTTGAAGCTATGCAATGTCAGTATTTACTGAAATCTCTTCATGGGGCCAGAGAGATTGTACAGGGTTCAGGCCTAGTTCTATACATGGTCCCACATTGTTCCCTGAGCATGTAGCCTAGAGTAATCCCTGAGCAATGCAAAGTGTGACTCCCACCCACCCAGGTATATTTTCAAGATATAATTTTCTTTTTTAAATGTAAGTATTTTTCTACCCTTCCCTTCCCTTTGTTGTAGTGACCCAGACTTCCACACCCCTGTATGGTGTTCACACTCTTGGTTATATATGCTGAGGCCTGTCCATTCGGGTGGCATGCTGCACACTTCAGTTGTAATACTAAGGGACACTGGGTGGTGCTCTCCAGAGGTTGCGTTGGTTGCAGTTGTGCTGCTGACACCTGGGAGAATGGCAGATGTGTTGGAGGAGCCACAGGTCCAGCTCAACATGTGGGGTGGTACTGGGATCAAACTTGCAGCTCATGTCTGCACAGTATGTGCCCTCCCACTGAGCTATCTACCCAGGCCCCGAAGGTAGAAAGCTTTTTAAAGGGCTTAAAAAGAAAAGCCACACAGGCGTCTCGGGGAGGGGGGGTGATGGCAGGTGAGACCTCTCCCCACCCCAAGGGACCCAGCCCCAGCAGCCGGAAACCTCCAGAACTCAGCCTCTGCCATGCTCACAGATGCATTCTACACACTCGGGCCGAGCCTCACCCACGAATGAACCTATTCCTGTACCCTGCAGCCACAAATGCAGCACGCGACAATTCATACCTCACACCACCCATACTCCAAGAGTGCCGCACCACATTTGATGGGGTTTAAAGTAGGAGACAACCAATCTTAGAGGGAAATACATATATATTTTTATAGATACATATATGTATAGGGCTGGAGCGATAGCATAACAGGTAGGGCGCTTGCCTTGCACGCAGCTGACTAGAGTGACCCCGGCTCAATTCCTTCGCCCCTCTCGAAGAGCCCAGCAAGCTACCAAGAGTAGCACTGCCAGGTGTGGTCTCCAAACCAAAACCTAATTTTTTTTTTTAATTAGGAACAGAGAGACACACTGTCTCTTTGCACAAAGTTGGCCACTGTTCAGTCATACCCCTTCACCCCACCTGCACCACACAGCAAAGCCTGGCAAGCTACCCATGACGTATTCAATATGCCAAAAACAGTAACAACAAGTCTCACAATTTGTTGTGAGATTACGGGGCCTGCTCGAGCAAATCGATGAACAATGGGAGGACAGTGCTATACCTTGCATTAAAATGTTTCATTGACTTTGTTTTTCCTAACAGCTATGTAATATTCCATTGAGTAGATGTACCATCTTTTCTTTAACCAGTGTCTATTCTTGGGCACTCGGGTTGTTTCCAGATTCTGGCTATTGTGAATAGTGCTGCTATGAACAAAGAAGTGCAGATGGTGTTTCTGCTGTACGGTTTTGGGCCCCCAGGGTATATTTTTGAAAGTGGTATTACTGGGTCAAATGGGAGCTCAATTTCTAGTTTTTTAAGGAATATTCATATCGATTTCCAAAATAGCTGGACCAGCCAGCATTCCCACCAGCGATGAATTAGAGTCCATTTCTCCCCTCACCCAAGCCAACACTATTTTTGTTCTTTTGGATATGTGCCAGTCTCTGTAGTGTGAGATGATATCTCATTGTTGTTTTGATCTGAATCTCCTTGATGATTAATGATGAAGAGCATTTTTTATGTGCCTTTTGGCCATTTGAATTTTTTCTTTGAGGAATTTCTTTTCATTTCTTCTTCAAATTTTTGGATGCAGTTGTATGCATTTTCTTGTCAAGTTCTACCAGTGTCTTGTATATCTTTGATATTAACCCCTTATCACATGGGTATGGGTGAATAATGTTTCCCATTCCATGGGCTATCTTTGTATCTTGGTTACTATTTCTTTTCAGCTGCAGAAGCATCTTACTTTAATGTAGTTCCATTTGTTTATCTTTGCCTCCTCTTGCTGAGCCAATGGTGTTTTATCTTTGAAGATGCCTTTAGCTTCAATGCCATGGAGTGTTTTATTTAGCTTTTCTTTTATGTACCTTATGGATTCAAGTCTGATGCTGAGGTCTTTAATGCATTTTGATCTGACTTTTGTGCCTGGCATTAGATAGAGTCTGAGTTCATTTTTTTACATGTAGCTCTCTATAAATGGATGGACATTATAATGCTGTGCAAAATGAGCCAGAAGGAGAGGGACAGATATAGAACAACTGTATTCATTTCTGGTATATAGAAAAATAGTATGAGACTAATAACTAATAGAACATGAAAGACAGGGTCAAAGAGGACTCGTCAATGGTTGGAATCTACTGCATGTGATGTGGTGCAGAGAGTGGATAAAATAGAGAAGGGATCAGTATGACAGTAATAGTTGGAAGTTATCACACTAGACAAAAACTGAGTGTTGAAAGTAGGTAAAAGGATGCAGATGGTAACTTTTCCAGTATCTGTATAGCAACCACAGTGCTCAAAAAGTTGGGAAAGAGAGAGAGAGAGAGAGAGAGAGAGAGAGAGAGAGATGGAGGGAGTGCCTGCCATAGAGGCAGGTGGTAGGGGATCATGGGGGGGGGTAAGGGGGGAGGGAATTGAGAATGCTGGGTAATGTACGCTGGTGGAGGGATGGGTGTTGGAGCACTGTATGACTGAAACCTAATCATGAACACTTTGTAAGGGATTGTCTCACAATGATTCAATTAAGACATTTAAAAATATTTCTCTGTAGGAGAGAAATGGAACTTAACATGTCTAATTTCTCTATGAGAATACTAGATGTATTTTAAGCTTTTAAACTAGTAAGCTACTGAATTTGTCACAAATTATCAGAAACTATTTTAAAGTTTGTCTGTGGTGATGTAGATAGTACCTTTGGATATTTAAGTCCCCATGTTACTGTTTTTAAGCTTTATTAGAATTCATGGGTCACAGCTGGAAAGGAACTATTATTGCTATTAATTTTAGTCTCCCCCCACACACACACATAAAATCTGTGGAGGATACAAAAATGTCCAGAAATACTTTAGTGTGGCTTTTCCTATGCTCACAATATTATCAAATATAAATTATCAAAAGGAGGACGGCTGATCATTTACATAAGCCTATTCAATGTGTTATTTAACACTGACTGGAGCAATAACACAGGGGGTAGGACATTTGCCTTGCACGCAGCCAACCCAGGTTCAATTTCTCCGTCCCTCTCATAGTGCCCAACAAGCTACCATATCCTGCTCACACAGCTGAGCCTGGCAGGCTCCCCATCGCGTATTCATATGCTAAAAACAGTAACAACAAGTCTCACAGTGGTGCTGTTACTGGTGCCAGCGCGAGCAAATCAATGAACAACTGGAGGACAGTGTTACAGTGCTACTTAACACTCAGACTCCTTGAATTGTGAGCTGGAGAGATTGCATAGGGGCGCTTGCCTTGATTGTAGCCAAAGCCCATTTGATCACAGCACTGCAGATAGTATCTGGGAAACTGCCAGGAATGACCCCTGAGTACAGACCTATGAGAAAACCCTGAGCACTTCTGAGCATGACTCAAACAACAACAACAACAAAAAAAAACTGCTCGGATTTGTTTTTCACAACTTGAGACTGTGTGAAAAACAAATTTACACAATATCAGCACCAGCTATTGGGACAAAATTATCTTCTCATCAAATATTTTCAATAAAGCTTCTTAGTTCTCTGCTCACTAATTTATTCAATCCTAAAATAATTATTTCACTAGGGCCTTATTTAGCAGTCTACTTTTGTAAAGACAGTTTGTTCTTAATTAAATAGTCCTCGGGATCCTATATCAGTCCAAGTATCATTGCCAGAGGGCAGTATTAGAACTCTTGACCCACAGACTAATGACTGTTCAGAAAGCTTCTACACAGTAATGTCAAAAAACACCCTTGAGCCTAGATTACAAAACTGAGGGTCCCAACCAAGAGAGCGGGGATGGGGGGAATGATGGGGTGTGGGTACTGTGTGCATCAAAATAATAAACATTAACACTACAGTAAGCATGTGACCTATTAGATTAAATTGTTTAAAAAAGTGATAAAATAAAGCTCTGTTGTTGGAGTACACGGAGCTTAGGTTTATCAGGTTGCACCCATCACAGTGCTCCCGAGTCACTCCCATTACTTTGTCT
>JAOXYA010012111.1:0-13940 GCA_028565675.1 Sorex palustris | reverse complement strand
CGGCCCGCCGCCCCGCGCGCCCTCCCCGCGCCCCAGCCGCGCGCGTCCGTCCGGGGCGGTGGCGGTTAGGGCCGCCGTGGGGACACTTGCTGCTGCCACGTAAAAACGGGCCCGTTTGATCGCGTGGCCCCGCCCTCGGCCGGCCGGGGTATTTATATGTGCGCACATCGCGCGGCTGGGGGAGGGGCCGCCGGGAGGGAGGGGGCGCGCGGCTTGGGTTTCCCGACCCGGGCCCGGCCCCCCACCCCCGACCGGGCTTTGGCCTGGAATCGGGTGCGAGAAGCTGCAAGCCTGCCTTGGCCCGTGTGTCCCGCGCTGCAGGGGCCAACTTGCTGCCTGTTGGAGAGCCCGGGGAGCTCGCCAAGGCCGAGGTGGGTGGAGGGGAGGGGCCCCACTTTGTTTCTGCACGGAGAGCCCCGAGACCTGGGGGGGTGGGACCCCCCTTGTCGGGGGCACGCGGCCTCTCAGGTCCGCTGCCGACTTGGGAGACGGGAATTTTCCCGGGACTCGCCAGCCCTCTCCTCCCCAGCCTCAGGGGTGTCCCGGTTAGGGGACGGGGGAGATGGTCCCCGCTCGCTCGCGGGAGGTGGGCGGGAGTGACATCACGTGTGAAAGGAAGGGGCCGTCCTTCAAGAATGCGCCAACATGGCCAGCAGATGGTCAGCCTCACCAAATAGGGGTCTGGAATCCACGTACTCCTCACGGGTTGGCCTGAGACACCCGTGTTGGTGTGTCGGGTGGGGGGTGGAGTCTTATTGTTTCCACGGTGCAGGACGTGCATTTGTGCTACTCATGATGCACCAGAAGGAATCCTCGGGAAAGAATCCGCTGGGCTCCGCGGCCCGGCGGAGAGTGTTGAGTGCGTTCTGCCGTGGTGGCTCCCCAGGCGGCCAGCCGGGGCTGGTCCAGCCGCTTTCCAGAACCCGAGGCCTTGCCCGGCCGGTTCCAGGCCTCTCGGAGAGCGAAAACTGGCCTTTGTCCGAGAGCCTGCCTCCGTGTAGCAGGATGGAGCATCTCTGTAGAATCCGCAGGCGACGCAGGCTGCCGTGGGTGAGCGAGGGCCCCGGCAGCCAGTGCTGAGTGTCCTGCACCAGGGGCCGGGAGGAAGCGGGGCCGGCCGGCTGTACCTGGAGTGGCCGGGCAGGGAGCGGGGCCTCTTCCAGCCCGACATCTTCCTATCAGTGTTCCCGCGGGGGGAAGCTGTCCTGACACGTTGGTCAGTCCTGGAAGAAAAAGCATCGGGCCGTCCTCGTGGGCGGTTGTGGACCCCCTCTTCCTGAGGGTCTCGGGGCCAGCAGGCCTGCCCCCCAGAGTGGCGAGGCTGTGACCAGGGGAGTGTCGTGGCACTCAGCTCCTGGCTGCTGTGAGGTGCTCGTGCCGGTAGGGATCCGTGCTCACCCTCCAGATGGACCCCAGACCCGCCGCCCCGCCTTGCCCGTCCCAGCCAGGGCGAGCCTGTTTTCCGGCCCGAGCCTGGCCTGCCTCCTCCCAGGGCCCCAGGAACAAGTGGGTTTTGGGGTGGAGAAGGGAGGCATTCTGCTTGATCGAGGGGTGACCTCTGCCCCCTGCGTGCCGAGATCTCCCCGCCCCCTCCTCTGCTATCGGGAGGGAGTGATTTATGGGGGGCCAGCCAGCCAGCCGGACTGGGGCTCTGAATAGCTCACAGTCTTTGGGGTTAGCGACGGCAGCGTCGCAGATTCATTCGGCGCAAGGCTTCACGTGGGGGTGTTTACGGGCACGGAGAGCTGCTTAGTAAAATTCTCTTACGGGGAGAATAGAGAAGAAACCCCCCACGAGTGCGGGATGTCTCGTCCCGTTCCGCAAAAAGCGTCTTTATTTTGAAATTAGCTTTCTTCCAAGGAGAACAATTTCAGGGGTGTGACTGAAATAGCTGCAGAGGAGCGGCTCTGTGGGGTAGCGAATGAATGCGTAGCTTGTACTTGTGGAAGGAGGCGCCGGGCCGGGGAATGCCGGGCCGTCCCCAGGCGGACGGTGCCCACGGACAGTTGCCTCTGTGCTGGGCCTTCCCCTGCATCTGGCCGCGTGTGAGCCCAGCAGCTGAGTCTTCTCCCCGGAGCTCCAGCTCATGTTTATGTGCGGGAGGGAACGTTTCCCAGCAGCAGGCGTGCGCATGGCGGAGCAGTGTGTCGTTTTGTGGTGCTCAGCGTTTCTTGAAAGTAGTTTTCCAGAAGAGAGCTGGCGTTTCATCTTGGAGCGGTACAGAAAATTACAAAGCAGGAGTAATTGGGAAGGCAGCTATTTTTAGAAGGTCAACTTGTGGCTCTCGGAGGCGGGAGGGGGCCGGGCAGGCGCGGGGGTCTCTGTTGGGGGTCTCTGTGTCGCGGGGCGGGCTCTCCTGCCCTTTCTGCCTTTGAAGAGCAAACAGTGATTTACTCGCCGGCTCTGAGTCTGAGAGTGGCCTGTGGGAGGCTCAGACACCTCTGTGTCCGGAGAGGCACCCGCGGGTGGGTGCTGGGACCCGCCTCTCCCGCTCTGCTCTTCAGGGTTCCCTGCTTCTTGGGGGGGAGGGGGGAGCTGCCCGGGTGGGCTTGGCTTCCCAGAGGCGGAGATTCAGTCAAGTTTTTCTCTTCAGACTCCCTTAGTTTTTTCTTTCTCTTCTCATTTTTTTTCTTTTTAAAAGTTGATTGCTGTGATACACAGTTACAGAGTTGTTCATGTTGGGCTTTGTAGAATGTTCCAGTGCCCATCCCTTCCCCCCAACGTACAGTTCCCATCACCATTGTCCCCAGTTTCCCTCCTGCCACCACCCATCCCCCACCCTCATCCCAGCCCGTCTCTATGACAGGCACGAGCTCTTTCTCTCTCTCTCCTCCCCGCTGCTGGGCATTTTGGTCGTTCTGAAGTACTGAGAGGTTGTACACAAACACACACACACACACACACACACACACACACTTTCAGCGCTCAGTTCTTGTCGAGAGTGATCATGTCCGACTGTCGTCGGCATACTGTCCCTTCTCTGTCCTGACTCTCCTCCCCTGCCCCTCCACCTGTGGCGAGCTTTGGCGTCTGTGGACCAGTCCTCCTGCCCCCAGCTTCTGCTGTTTGCGGGCATTAGCCTCATGTCCCGTGTCTTTGTAGCCCACAGGTGTGTCTGTCCCTCATCTTCTGACTCGGTTCACTCCGCGGGCCCCTCTGCATGTCTGCCCCTTTAGAAAAACCTGTTTCAGGACTTTGTTTTCGGGGAAGCTTTCCATTGCATAGTATGTATCAAAGAAGAAATACAGATGGCCAAGAGGCACCTGAAAAAATGCTCCACGTCACTGACCATCAGGGAGAAGCGCAGCAAAACAATGAGGCATCACCTTATGCCACAGAGACTGGCACACGCCAGCAAGAACAAGAGCGACCAGTGCTGGCGGGCGGGGGAGACAGGGGCTCGCGCTGCTGCCGGGGGATGCCGGCTGCCCCGGCCTTTCTGGGAAGCAAGACGGACGTTCCTCAGAAAACTGGAAATCGGGCTTCCGTGGGACCCAGCAGTGCCACTCCTGGGGCTCCCCGGGGCCCACAAACACAGCAGAAACCCCTTCTGCACGCCCACCCAGAGTCTGCAGAGAGCCCGAGTGTCCGAGAACAGAGCCTGGATCAAGTCTCTAAGTTTTTCCTTAATGGGCAGGAATTAGAGCCGATTTGTCAGCACCGCTGCCGGGGGAGCTGGACGCGGCTGTTTGTTTAGGACCGGGCCTTTGTTCCCGGCCGGCCGCCTGCCTCTGCCATCTGGCACCGCTTAACCTGCGCTCCTTGGCTCTGTCTCTCGGCTGAGCCCCGAGTCTTCTCTGTGTTCCGGAATGTTCCTGGAGACCTGGGCCCCGGACTGACCTTGGGAGGGGAGGGTGGGCTGTGTGTGCGTGTGCGTGTGCGTGTGCGTGTGTGTGTGTGTGTGTGTTGTAAGCTGTGTGTAAGTTGCCCCGTGGCTGCAGGGTCAGGGTGCACCTTGCACCCTGTGTCTCAGAGATGGTTTTCGTTTGGCCTGGGCATCTCCGGGGGAGCTGAGGTGTGGCTGGCGGGAGGCTCCAGGTGCTGCTGCTTCTGCTGGCAGCAACCTGTGGGTGACGTGCACACGCCCTGCCCTCAGCACTGGCTGCCGAGGGGTGGGGCGGGGGCAGGGGGTGGGCTGCGCTCTGGGGTTCTCCGTGGGGCTTGTGAGCTGCACTGGGGCACTGCACACCAGCGTGGGCTTTGTGTTTCGCTTCCTGTGTGTGTGTGGGGGGGGCAGGGGTGGAGAGGGCATGTGCTTGCTGGGCCCAGCGCAGGGGGCATCTCAGCTGTGGCTGCAGTCCCGGGGCCCCGCCTGTCTCCCAGAACCCTCTACAGCTTTTTTTTTTAATTAGTATTATTGAATCACCATGAGATACAGTTACAAACTTTCATGTTCGAGTTTCAATCAGGCAATGATCAAGCGCCCATCCCTCCCTCCACCAGTGCACGTTCCCCACCTCCAGTGTCCCCAGTATCCCTTTTCCAGCCCCCCCCGCCTCCATGGCAGACAGTTTCCCCCGTACTCGCTCTCGACTTTGAGCATCATGGTTTGCAGTGCAGATACTGAGAGGCCGTCACGTTTGGCCCTTTGTGTACTTTCGGCACGTGTCTCCCACCACGATGACCCCTCCAACCATCACGGACTCAGTGGCCCCTTCTCTATCCCAGCCGCCTTCTCCCCAGCTGCTGAGGCCGGCTGCCAACTGTGGGTTCTCAGCGCCGTCATAAGGAAGCGGGGACCGGGCTCTGTTCTCGCCGGGCCTGGCCGTGCGCGTAGGCTCGGGAAAGCCGCTGTGCCGCCTCGTTCAGATCCTCATGCGAAGCTGCCAGCCGCTGGGGGCCTACTGTGGCGTGACGCTCGCGGTGCTCATGGCGGCGCACAGGAGCCTCTGAAGTTGCTGCTTTGATTTGGTTTTGGTGTGCTGCCCTCGCCATCATCCTTTTGGTTTTCGGGCTGAACCTGGCAGTGCTCAGGGCTTATTCCTGGCTCCATGATTTGATTGCTCCTGGCGGGTGCTGGGGATTGGACCCAGGTCAGCCACGTGCAAGTCCAGAACCGTAGCCCTGGAATGATCCCACTGGCCCTTGACGTTTGTGTTTTTGTGGTCAGCGCCTGGCTTCGCAAGTGGTTTGCCGATTTCCAAAGCGGCTTTCCACCTGAAGTAGGGTGGGGGCCAGGACAGGGCCCTGGCCGGGCTCAGGCTCTGCGTTCTGGGCCCAGCGTGGGCCCTGGCCTCCGTGTGGGCCTCGAAGCGCTAGGCAGGGAGTTGCCCCCACGTGGGAAAAAGGGACAGGGTAGCTCCGATTCCCTCTCTCGCTTGGCAAAACAGCACAGCAGTGAGCCCTGTGGGAAGAGGACCCTGGGTGGTTCCCCTGGAAAGTTCTGGAATCGGGAGAGCTCTAGTGCGGCCTTAGGTCCATCCCCAGCCAGAGGCCCTGGCACTGGGGCTTGGCACACAGTAACTGTGCTACTGGAGATTAGCAGCTTATTTTTTCAGTTTGCCTGGAGATTAGGGGCTGCTGAGGATTTCAGCTCTGGAAAGTGACTGTTCGCATACCATGTTTTCTAGCGAACGATTCCGACAGGCCGTGGTTCCCAGTGAACGATCCTTCACCTGACATGGTTCGCGGTGCACGGTTCTATACGTGCCATGGTTCCCAGTGCATGATCCTTCACATGACACAGTTCCCAGTGCATGATCCTTCACATGACGTGGTTCCCAGTGCATGATCCTTCACATGACACGGTTCCCAGGGCATGATCCTTCGCATAACACGGTTCCCAGTGCATTATCCTTCATGTAACACAGATTCCGGTGAATGGTCCATCACATGACCTGGTTCCCAGTGCATGATCCTTCTCATGACATGGTTCCCAGTGTACGATCCTTCACGTGACATGGTTCACAGTGCACGATCCTTCACATGACATGGGTTCTGGTGAATGATCCATGGTTTCCAGTGAACTTTCCTTTATGTACCACAGTTGGCAGTGCCTGCAGCCAGGGCTTAAAGAGGAAGTTTCTGCAGGGTGACACCAGGGTCCCGTGCCCGTCAGTGGTGTCCCTAGTACCCCGCCCTGGCAGCCGTGTCCCTTAACACCCCTCCAGCCGGTCTCGGGCACAGGAAACACCCACTATGTTTGTGTGTCCCCCATGGACAGGCCGGGAGGCCCCAGGGGTGGGGCTGCTGCGGCTCATCCCCGGTGCAGGGAGGGGAGAGGAAGGCGGGTGGCACCACCTCGTCGCCTACGCTGGGCTGCCAGGGTCCCCCTATGCCCGCCACTCGGCTCTCCACCCTCTGCCTGACTTTCTCCGTTCTCCTTCGGAGAACAAAGCCACCGCTGCAGTTTGTCCGCTGGGGGACCTTCTGGGTGGCTGTGCCCTTGGGGAGTGTGAGAAGGCGGCCGGGGGCCAGTGGCGTGGTCCTTCCTGTGCCTGTCCGCGTCGTCCTGGGTCCTGCGCCAGGACTCGGGCTGGTGTCTGTGACAGGGTTGAGCCGCGCCGTCTACAGGTGAGGAAACACGCGGCTGGTTTGTGCCCACTCGCTCACGGGAGCGAGGCTGCGCAGTACAGCCCCCAAAGGCGCAGAAAGGGCAACAGTCACGGGACCGGCACAGCGCTGCCCCCTGCTGGGACACTGCACCCAGGGCTTCTACCCTGAGCTCCCCGGGCACTGAGACATGGACAGTGGGCCGTGTACACGAGGGTGTGTGGACACTGGGCCACGTGCACTAGTGTGTGCTAGAGCTCGTGGGCAGTGGGCTTGTGCACTAGAGCCTGTGGGCAGCGTGCGTGTACGTACCCTGCATGTGGGCGTATGCCGGCTGACCCTGGCACGGTTGTGTTGTGCCATCCAGGAGCATATTACATACCTTCTCCCACCGCTGGCTCTGCTCGGGGGTCACTTTGGTGGGGCTCAGGGGACCATACGTGGTGCTGGGGATCGAACCCACCGCACGCAAGTGGCCTCCCCGCTGTCTCCTGCCCCCTGTGCTGTTCTTACACAGAACGTTCTAGAAGCCCCCGGCGCCTTCCCTGGGGGGTGGGAGATGGGGCTACTTCAGTGTGGGGTGGGCACTGCCCCCTGCTCTGCGGGGCCCCGCTGAGCTGGCCCCGTGGCCCAGCACAGAATGACCCCTGCGGGGAGCGCCAGGGGAGCCGCCCACAGCTGTGAGGGTGCTGCAGAGGGGCCCAGTGCTCGTCCTGTGGGTGCTCAGGGCTGGGCTGCGGCCACTCCTGTGCGTCAGTTCAGGGTGCAGGGGCTGTCTGACCAGTCTGTCCGTGTCACTGAGGTTGTGAAACTGAACTGCTTCCATGGCAGCTGCCTCCTCCTGCCAGGCCCACCCAAGGCCGACGTCGCTCCCAGACGATGGTGGTTTGGCTTTCAGGCCTGCACCCCACGGGGGCCCGGCTGCCTCGATGATCTTGCAGACTTGCAAGAGGCTGGGCTGGCCGGGAAACGGTCCTATTCAGGGGGAGCTCTCGGCTGCGGATAGGGCCGTCCTCGTGGCCCCTGCCCATCCCGCCTGTCCCGCCCGCTGGTGTCCTCACTTGGACGGCGGCCGCGTGTGGTGAAGCTTCGGGAGGGGCAGAACGCTCCTGCCCGGCTGAGGAGCGCCTCGAGCAGACTCCCACGCAGGTCGTTTGAGTCCCGACAGGTGTCGGGGATGGTTGAGAGCCGCGTGCCTGAGGGAGAAGCTGCTCTGTGGTGCGTCTGCTCCTGGGCCATGGCGTTTGGGGGAGCTCGGTGTGGGTGTGGGCGCCGGCTCAGCTCCCTGCCTGGGGCACGGGCTCCCTTCTCACCGTCGAGACTTCGATCGTGTGTGGATGGCGTCGCTGGTGGGGTCGCCATCTCCAGGCTCAGAGATGGTCCAGGATGACTCCCCTGTCAGCTGGGAGCAAAGTCCAGATCTGCTTTATTCCCTGAGGAGACTCGTACCTGTTGGCCTGGTGGGCTCAGACACTGTGCTTGAACGGGGCGTGGCTCACAGGGCCTGAGGGGCCGCTGACCTGAGGGGTCGCTATCCTGAGGGGGCATCTGTCCTGAGGGGGGTGCCATCCTGAGTGGACACCCGTCCTGAGCAGACACTCTCCTGAGGGAATGCTGTCCTAAAGGGAGGCTGTCCTGAGGGGTGCTTGTCCTGAGGGGCTGTCGTCCTGAGGGCGCGCTCTTCCCCACAGGCTCCAGGCAGCTTCCTGTGGGTTCGCACCGCCTCCTGTGCCCTCGCTCGTGGCTGTCAGGGGCCCTTCCTGGGACGATGGCCGCTCTTGGCCCCACCCCAGAGATTCCGCCCCTCGAGGAGATGGAGAGAAAGGTGGAGGGTCCACGGCCTCTGCGTGGAGAGGCGCCGAGAGACACGGCTGGGCACGGCCTGTTCTCGTTCTCTGGGCGTCCCTGGGAGTGTTGAGCTGGGCTGAGAATATAGGCCACGTCCTCTTTTCGATAACAGTTTCATTTGCAGCCCCGTGATCTGCAGCGCCGGCAGTGGCAGGGGTCTCGCACGCGGGGTCCCACCACCAGAGCCCACCGGCCTGGCCACTCTCCTCACCACTGCCTCGCCCTCCTTCCCCCCAGCCTCAGGCCCCAGCCCCCGGCCCTCACCATGCCAAGTCCTCTTAAACAGCTATTTCAGGGGTCCCTGGGCAGGGCCCCAGCGTCCCCAGGGCCTCTCCAGTGATACTCTGCCTGCTGGGCTGGATCGGTGATTTTTTTTTTCTTTTTGGGTCACACCCGGCGATGCTCAGGGGTTCCTCCTGGCTCTGCACTCAGGAATTACTCATGGTGGTGCTCGGGGGACCCTATGGGATGCCAGGAATCGAACCCGGGTCGGCCGTGTGCAAGACAAACACCCTACTTGCTGTGCCATTGCTCCAGCCCCAATCAGTGATTCATATGGACCATTTTGTCTGCGGGCTTAGTTGTGCCCAGTGTTTATAGCCCTGGGCCAGTGTCTGGTTTCAGATGTCACCTGCCCGGCCTACACAGAACCCCCCCCCACCCCGGTCTTAGGGGCAGTGCCCCGGCCGTCAGACTGGCTCTCCCTGATCCTGTCCCCTTCCTAGTCCTTGTGCCCTGGTGGGATGTAGGGACCTGGGGAGTCCCTGGTGGCAGCATGCACATGGCCCTGCGTGTCCCCGGGTGCCCTATCCGGTGCAGGACTGCCCTCCCCGATGTACCTGGCACCCAGTATGACTCCCGCAGTTCCTTCTCGAGTCAGCCTGCCCACGGTAGCTGCTGGCCTGGGCCTCCGCCGCCCACGTTAGGGTATGGAGCAGACCCCACAGTCTGGCCCGGAAGACACGGGAGTCAGAAGATCACCAGGGCCCCCGTGGAGCGCACGGGCACAGGCCTGGCGCCCGGATGGGACCCGTGGCCCTTCCCGGTGCTCGAGTGGACTCCCCGTGTCTGGCCGCTTGGGCTCAGCCATCCTAGCCCGGGTCCCACCTTCTCTTTCAGACCCTGGTCCAGCACAGGGTCACAGCACCGTGGCCCGGCCTCTGCCCTGGACAGCTCTATGCCCTCGGCGGGAAGCAGCACTTGCGGGGAACTGTGTCCAAGGGTACCCGGGTGTTGGCAGTCCCCGGTCGGGAGCAGGGGCCTGGGCCCAGGCTGTGGGGCCATCTTCCCGCATCTCCCCGGCCACACTTTCCTGGGCCTCCCGCGATGACTCCTGTGTCTAGCCATCGTCGCACTCCCTGGGGATGCATGTGCCACCCAGGCCCCGGGCCGGGATGCCCGACGGGGACCGTCGCGGCCGGGGGACTTGGCGGGCAGCAGCCACCGTGCGCCCCTCCCTGTCCCCTCATCCCTGCACCCAGGTCTCCCTCTCCCCCTGTGTCCCGGCACGTGCCCTGCCGCCACCATGCGTGGGCTGCCCCTTTGAGTTTCTAGATGTGGAGCGGGGGTCCGCTTCCGTAGCCGGCCTGCAGGGCGGCCCTTTCCCAGGGTGTCCGAAGCCCCCGATCCTCCCGCAGTGTGGGCGAGCGTCTCCACAGGCCGGCAGTGGGGTCACTGCGGTGGCACGTTGGGCTGAGAACTGGACACCGCGGTCCCTAGGGCTGGCCGGTCACCTAAGGCCACTGCAGCTTGGTCAGAGCAATGTGCCCAGCAGGGCGGCTGCCCCACGCCTGGCTCTGTCCACGTCTGCTGCTGGTTGTCGTGTCTCCAGCCTCCCTTCCTTCCTTCGGACGGCCTTCCTCAGGCTGGTTTCCCAGCAGGGGTCTGGAGTGACTATTTCTGAGTACTTCTCGTTTGAGCGGGTGTGGTGCTGGGGTTTAATTATTAATTTAGAAAAAATCCCTTACCTGAGGAACCAAGCGCTGGATCGCACATTATACTTTAGATTCCCGGCTCCGTTTCACACTTTCATTTTCTAAGTGAGTTTTGTTTGGGGGCCACGTGTGGGGAGGCTCGGGGCTTGCTCCCGCCCTGCACATAGCACCTCTTCCTGGTTCTGCGCCACGAGGTGCCCGGGGGTCGAACCTAGGTTGGCCTCGGCAGGGCCAGCGCCCGGCCTGCTGTGCTGTCTCCAGTCCCAGGAATTTCATTTTCTACGTCAAGTGTCCCTCACTTCTTGCGTCTGTCTTACAGAATTTATTACCAGACGCTCGTTTCAGCCGTGTCTGTAGACCGACTTCACGCTGTGTAGAGAGCCACTGATCGAGATCTGGAAAAACAAGATACTCCTTTAATTCCTCATCTTTTGGTGGTTAGTCCACTCCCCCCAGCTCTGCTATCAAGAAGAAGACAAACCGCTGTCACTGGGTTATCAGAGCGCTGGCCGCTGCCCTCGCCACTTAAACTGCAGTTTCTGATTGATTGTTACTTTTTAAAAGGCAGACTCAAGGTACTCATTGTTCTCCTCTGGGTAGTTTTCTCTGACTCATCCGCTCACGGGCTTCCAGCTCTGGGTGTCCTGAGTCTGGGTGTCACACATCGTTTGAGAAGGGAACCTGCGGTTTTCTTTGCCTTTCTCCCAGCCTTGTCGGCGCAGTCCTGCTTGTTGTTGGCGATTTTCTGGAGTCTGGGCTGCTGACCGTAGCGCTCCTGAGATGGCTGGTACTTGTGCCTGGGACCACGGGAGGCCGAGGAATGTGAGCCCGTGTCAGGGACCACGGGAGGCCGGTGGAATGTGAGTGTGTCAGAGACCACGGGAGGCCGGTGGAGCGTGAGCTGATGAGCTCCTGGGTTAGTTACCCAGCAGACACCCTTCCCCTTCCCCTCCCCGCTCCCGCCCGTTGCTGTTACAGCCTTTCCCACCCCCCGGATGGTTTGCTTTCTCTCACTTTGGTTGATTTGGGGGTTAGGGTATTTCTATCTTCTTAGTGATTTTGGGGGGGGGGGGTTGGTTGTGGGCCATCCCACCTGTGTTCAGGGCTCCCCCCATCGTGCCTGATGGCCGTTGGGGGACCTTATGCAGTGACCAGGATTAAACTGGGGTCAGCTGCACGCAAGGCAGGTGCCTTTATTTGCTGTACTATCTCTCTGGCTTCAATACATTACTTTTTACGTAGAATAATAATAAGATGACTTATGCAGTTGGGTGCCCTTTAAAAATATGAAACGAATTGGGGCTGGAGCAATAGCACAGCGGGGAGGGCGTTTGCCTTGCACATGGCGGACCCGGGTTCGATTCCCAGCATCCCATAGGGTCCCCCAAGCACCATGTCAGGAGTGTAATTCCTGAGTGCAGAGCCAGGAGGAACCCCTGGGCATTGCCAGTGTGACCCAAAAACCAAGAAAATATATATACATATATATGTGTATATATATCACGAATTGAACTTGCAATGAAATTTTATTTTCACTGTTATTTTTGCTTGTTATCTTCTGGTATACTTTGTCTAAATGTCCAGATTTCAGAGAGCAAGTAGTTGGATTTAACTTTCAGCCATATCATTGGATATTTTTAAATAAAGAGGCTGCTTCCTGTTGAAACAGATTTATCCAGCTTTCTTTGCTAGTTGATCATATTCTTGCTTTGTTTGTTTTCCATTTATTGGTCTCTTAATTGTGTCTTCTTTCGTTCTCGAAAACGGAGGGACGTAGAGGTCTTTTTGTTTTAGTTTTACTAGGGTTTATAACTTTTGCTTAATCCCGTGTTTCTCAAGAATCTGGTCGCGCTTCCTGTTGGGGGAGATGAAGAAGTGAGGTGCCCGGACGGCGCCCCCCGCCGCCCGTGTCTCTGTGTGATTCTTGGCGCGAGTTTTGGTTTGGGTCTGTTGGGTGTCTTGCAGCAGCCCTGAGGCGTGTGGGAGTTTTTTTTTTTTGTGTGTGTGTGTGTGTGTTGTGTGTATGTGTGTGTGTGGAGCGGGCGGTCAGTTCTGTGGGTCCTGTGGATGTGGCTCACGCAGCTGGGCTGCATCTGCTGAGTCATGTTGCGGGTGGCACTTCCTGTGCAGGGGCTGTGGGCAGCACCCGGGGCCAGGGGTGGCCGGAGCCTCACATGCACGTGCATGTGTATGTGTGGACACACATGTGTGGACACATGTGCATATGTGGACACGTGTGTACATGTGCATGTTCCTGTGTGTGCATGTGTGTGTACTCCTGTGTGCTTGTGGCCGGGTTTGCCCATGTGTGCCCCATGTATACACATATGCCCATGTATGTGATCACGTGTGCCTTTGTGTGCTTGTGCACATGTGTGTGCCTATGTGTGCCCATGTGTGCATGTGCCCACGTGGCTGCATGTGCCCATGCCCCTGTGTGCATACGTGCGCCCAGGCGTGAACCCACGTGTGTTCATGTGTTCATGTGCACACGCACGTGTGTGTGTGCTGATGTGTGCCCTTGGATACATGCGTCTGTGCCGTGTGTGCACACGTGTGCCGTGCTCGAGTGTGCACGCTTGTGTGCGTGTAGAAGGGATGCAGGTGATGGAGGGTTGTTTGGACCCGCTTTGTGTCAGCTGGGCTGGAGGTGAGTGCCCACCCCCATGAGACAAGCCCCGAGGGGCGTCTGCCCGGGACCTTCAGGGGGCTCGACGCGGCCGAGGGGGCCTCGACGCTGGGCGGCTCTTTGTGCTCCAGGGGGCTGCGGCCACCAGTGCTCTCCTCGCATGTGGGCGGGGGCTGGGATACGGTGTCGACTCACAGCGTGCGGCTGAGATGTGGGGCCGCGTAGCCGGGAGAGTGAGGGGCTGAGCCGTGGGGCCGTGTAGACGTGTGTGTGGGGACTCTGAGGCCCCAGAGTGTAGGCAGGGTGTGACCTGGGCCTGAAGCGACGGGCTGGCTGGGTCCCTGCAGGCTGGTGGGGTCTGAACAGAGGCCTCGGGTCCCTGGGGTTCCGTCTCGCAGCAGGCTTCTTCCTTTTCTTCAGTTTTTCAGTTTTGGGGCCACACTGGGCGGTGTGTTTGTGTGTGGGGGGGGACCCGGGCTGTGGGCACAGCCTGTGCCTCCCACTGAGAGCAGCAGCTCCTCCGGCCGAGCCCGGCGTGTGGGTCCTTCCCCTGGGCTTTCCCGGCTCCGGCTCCGGGCTGGCCAGTGCTGGGAGCATGGGTGTCCCGAGGCCCAGCAGGCCATGCCTGGGGGGACACACGAGATGTGGCTGCCTAGCTCCAAAGTAACTGTTCTTTTTTTTCCTGTAGGAGTACTGCTATTTATTCAGCCGCTGATTAGCTGATTGATTTGGGCATGAACTCCACCTTACTTTTTTTTTCATAGTTTTTTTTTTCTTCTTATATTTATTTACTGAATCACTGTGGGAAGAGTTACTGAGCTTTAAGGTTTAAGTCTCAGTCATACAATGATGAAACACCTCTCCCTTCACCAGTACTCATTTTTCACCACCAAGAACCCCAATATGCCCCCTTCCCACCCCTCCCCATGCCTGTGAGGCAGATGATTTCCACTTAACTCCTCTCTACATTGATTACATTCATTATTTCAACAAAAGATGCACCATTATTGTTTAGAATTTCCCCCCAAACAATCAGA
>JAOXYA010012103.1:0-13941 GCA_028565675.1 Sorex palustris | reverse complement strand
AGGGTGCCCTGGACCCACCCCAGGGTGCCCACCCCAGGGTACCCCCGACCCACCCCAGGGTCCCCACCCGGGGGTATACCCTTTCCCTCGAGGATGCCCACCCCAGGGTGCGCACCGAGGATGCCCCACGGCCCACCCCAGGGTGCGTACCGAGGATGCCCCACGCCCCCCCTCAGTGCCCACCCCAGGGTTCCCTGGACCCACCCCAGGGTTCCCACAGAGGATGCCCCACGCCCCCCCTGGGTGCACACCCCAGGGTGTCCTGGACCCACCCCAGGGTGCTGTGCCTTGGGTGTCAAGCAGGAGGCCCGGGCTGGTCCTCCTGCTGCACCTTCTGGGGCTCCAGGCTCACTCTAGGTCCGGCAGCGTGCAGGAGCCAACCCAGGGGGGCACATAGGAAGTTTCTAAAACCTGAACCACTGGGAGAACATTTTCATTTTTTTGTTTGCTTTTGCTTTTTGGCTCATACCCGGTGATACTTGGGTTCCTCCTGGCTCTGCACTCTGGAGTTACTTCTGCTTGGGGGACCCTATGGGATGCTGGGAATCGAAGCTGGGTCGGCCGCAAGCAAGGCAAACGCCCTCCCCACTGTGCTATTGCTCCAGCCCCACCATATTTCTTAAAAAGAGCCTGAGCCTTACGTTTGCTCCGAACAGTGTTCGTTACAGGGACCAAATGTGCCAGCTCAGGTCCGGTGACCTGTCCAATGCACCTGTTCAGTGGCCCCCTGTGGGGCTCGGGGCTTGATCCCGGCTCTGTACTCAGGGGTACAGAGACCCCTTGGGGTGCCGGAGGTACAGAGACCCCTTGGGGTGCCGGAGGTCGAACCCGGTGGGCCACATGCCATGTCTCAGCACCCGCAGCCCCCAGGGCTGCCTGGTGTCAGGGGGGCGCCCGGTCAGGCCCCGCGGGAAGCCCGGGGAGTCAGTGTGTGGCCCCCGTCCCATCTGCAGGCCCCCTGGCAGGGCTGCCGGCGCTGCTCCTCGCGGGCGGTCCCCAATGAGAAGATCCGCAACATCGGCATCTCAGCGCACATCGACTCGGGGAAGACCACGCTGACGGAGCGCGTGCTCTACTACACGGGCCGCATCGGCCAGATGCATGAGGTGGGCACCCGCGGGGGACCCAGGGCTCGGGGGCTCGTCTTGGCACGCTCTGGTGCCAGGGGTCCGCTGGGGGCTCATGCTCAGTCGTCACGTGGGACAGACCCTCGCCAAACACACACGACGGCTCGTGAGATGGGGCTAGAGTGATAGTCTGGGGGAGGGCACGTGTGACCTGGGGGCGCCCGCCAGCAGGGGTGACACCCGAGCCCTGCTGAGGGGCCCCAGAACACAAACAGGTCCCTGCCCCCCCCCCCAGCCTGGGGCCCAGCGGGTGAGCAGAGGGCGGGCTGGTGACGGGTGGCTCTGACTGTGGGCTTTGCAGGTGAAGGGCAAGGATGGCGTGGGCGCGGTCATGGACTCCATGGAGCTGGAGCGGCAGCGCGGCATCACCATCCAGTCGGCCGCCACCTACACGCTGTGGCGGGGTGTCAACATCAACATCATCGACACCCCGGGTAGGTGGCGGCACCCGCGGGTGGGGGATGCACCATCAGCATCATCGACACCCCAGGCCGGCGGGTGAGGGGCACCCGCGGGTGGCTGCTCAGGACCCTTTCCTGTCCCGCAGGGCACGTGGATTTTACCATTGAGGTGGAGCGCGCGCTGCGGGTACTGGACGGCGCCGTGCTGGTGCTGTGCGCCGTGGGTGGGGTGCAGTGCCAGACGCTGACTGTGAACCGGCAGATGAAGCGCTACGACGTGCCCTGCGTCGCCTTCATCAACAAGCTGGACCGCACCGGCTCCAACCCGGCCCGCGCCCTGCAGCAGATGAGGTGGGTGCCGGCCCTGCCACCCGCAGAGGGGCGCCCAGGGGGTGGGGACAGTCTGGCGGGCAGGAGCGGTGTTAGCAGCTAGAGAAGGTTCTGGAAGTGCTCCTGTTTCTCCTCGGCTTCCTCCAGAGGAATCGAAACTTCCCGAGCCGGCCGTGGTGGCCAGAGTGACCGCAGCGGCCGCAACCCTCAAGTGTCCGTGCCTGGCCCTTTGTGGGACTGAGGCCTGGCCTGTGGGGGCCAAGCCCCTGCCCGTGGCCCCGGAAGGAGTGCGGGATGTGGGGTGGCGTGGCCCTCGGGCAGGTCGGCAGGGCCTTATCGGCTGGGAACGTGTGGCATCTCAGGCAGCTGGGGCTGGCATCGCCCGTGCTCGGGGCCGGGAGAGGTGGTAGGCGGGGCGGTCCCTGGGCTGGCATCTCTGGGCAGCGTCTTCCTCTCTGCCCCAGTCACTCTCTCTGCTCCTGCCCTCACCCGTTTCCTCAGTTGGTAACTGCAGTTTCAGAACTCCGGCTTCTCCCGGCCTTGTGCATGACCTCCGAGGACCCCGCTCCCTGGGGAGTGCAGGTGGCTCCTGGGGGGCTGACGCGGTCTCTGCTGCTCGCAGGTCAAAGCTCGGCCACAATGCGGCCTTCCTGCAGCTCCCCATCGGCCTGGAGGGCGGCTTTAAGGGCCTCGTTGACCTCGTGGAGCAGCGGGCCATCTACTTCGACGGCGACTTCGGGTGAGCCTGGAGGCTCAGAGCTGGTCTCGGGGAGGGTCAGAGGGATGCAGGGAGGCACTGGTCGTGGGCGAGGCGGGTTCTGTCTGACGGACGCGTCCTGCAGGTGTGAGCGCGGCTTCCAAGTCTGCCCCAGCCCTCTGCCCCCTGCAGCAGTCTGCATTGCAGTTCATGACTCTCTGTGACGGTTGTGGCATTTGGGCGCTTGAGTGCAAATATCAGCCCTCTCCCCCAGGCAGCTCCCAGCCCCTCTCTGCGCCCTCTGTGCCCTCCCCGGGTTGGCTCTCAGCCATCCAGGTTCCCAAGTGCCTCACGGGTTTGCTTTGCCCAGTCAGGAGGTCCGGTATGAGGATATCCCGGCAGACTTCCGGGCAGCGGCGGCAGACCACCGGCAGGAGCTGATCGAGTGTGTGGCCAATTCAGACGAACAGCTGGGGGAGATGTTCCTGGAGGAGAAGACCCCCTCGGTCTCTGACTTAAAGGCCAGTGCTTGCGAGTCCCCGTCACCGGGGAAGGGGCGTCCAGCCTTGGTGGGGACTCCCTGCTGATCAGCAACGAGGTCTGAGTGGGCGCATTCTGCTAGAGCGAGCGGCTGCTCAACACTCACCACGGCAGCTCTTCAGCGAGTGAAGGCGGAAAGTGGTTTTCAGCCAGTCCACGGGCCCGCGGGTGTAGACGGTTGGACCTGGGGTCTCCCACCCTGCTTCCAGCTGCCATGCCATGTGCAGGGCCGGAGCCATCCGCCGGTGGCGGGGGGGTGGGGGTGGGCAGAATGTCTTAAAGTGACACCCCCACCCCAGGCGCCTTCCTGCGGCCCCAGGTGCATGGCTGTGGAGAGCAGGTCGGGGTTGGACACTGACTGGGACAGTTACTTTGCTCCTGTGGGCCTGCGCCCCAGCTGAAGAGGCTCGAAAATACGGGGCCGCTTCTTCTGTCTCTTCTCTCCCGTCTTCGCCACTCCCGTGCTTCTCTGTGTGGCTGTGGAGTGGATGCCCTGGGCCCTAGGAACAGGCTGTGTGCGGGGCTGGGGCAGGGCCACGGCGCTGCTGGGAGGGAGGCGGAGCCGGGTCCCCCCGCCATGCCCGGTGGCCCCTGCTGCCCCCTGCGCCACCACCTGGCTGTGGCTGTCCACAGCCGTGATCCTGACTGGCCACCCGGCCTTGCGCGAGTGGGCATCCGCCCACAGGGGTTTTCAGCAGTGTTTGCCGCCACAGAGGAATACGTGTGGCCCCCTCAGGGCTGTGTGCAGACCCTCGAGGCATCCCATTCTGTTCCGGGTGAGCGTACAAATGCCAGCTCCCTGCATGCCTTGTGTGCGTTACTGACCTGTGGAAAGGTCGCGGGTGCTCGGCAGAGCCTCGCCTGGGTCTGAAGCTCCTGTGCTCACACCTTCAGTGTGTGTCTGCTTCAGCTGACGTCAGTGATGTTCTGAGAAAGCCCTGAAGGCGCCCGACCAGGGCCTGGGCCATGGGGCAGTGGGGGGCGTTTGCCCGGCTCATCCCCGGTCCCCGGAGAACCTGCCGGGTCCACCAGGGGTGTTTGAGCACAGCCGGTGTGACCGCCCGTCCCCTCCCCAGAGCCTGCTGCCCAGGGGATGGACCGGTGACCTGGAGGGCACCAGCCCGGTGTGTTCTTGCACTCCTGAGACTCATGGTGCTCTTTCCGGTCGCAGCTTGCCATCCGGAGGGCCACTCTGCAGAGGTCCTTCACCCCCGTCCTCCTGGGCAGTGCCTTGAAGAACAAAGGTGTGCAGCCGCTTCTCGATGCCGTGCTCGAGTACCTCCCCGACCCGTCGGAGGTCCAGAACTACGCGATTCTCAACCAGGAGGAGTAAGTCCTGGTCCGTGTGCAGACATGGTCAGGTGGTGGTGGAGTTTCCTGGTGCTTAGGGTCAGTCAGGGCTGGGGACGGTCTGGGGGGAAGACGTGTGCGGAGGTGGTGGCCTGGCCGGGTCCCAACCCGGCACCATGTAGGTCACCCTGAGCAGTGTTGAGTGTCGCCCCGAAACAACCAAGTCAAACCGCTGCTTGTCTGGGAAGCCACTTTGACGTACAGAAACACACACGCTGGGGCCGGAGCGGCAGCACGGCAGGGAGGGCACTTGCCTTCCACGTGGCCGGCGTGGGCTCGATCCCCGGCATTCCACATGGTCCCCCGAGCCCCTCCAGGCGTGATCTCCAAGTGCAGAGCCAGGAGTAGCCCCTGAGCACTGCCGGGTGTGATCCAAAGTCTCAAAAAGACTGGGGCAGCACCACCTCCCTGTCCAGGTCTGGCCCGCCGAGGTTAGGGGCCTGCTTCCCACTGACTCGGTCCGCGGCTGGCTGGGCCGGGCTCCTGGTGCGTGGTCGGGACTGCGGGGGCCAGGATCCGGGCCCAGGCTGCGGCAGACCCGACTCGCCCCAGCGCACCTGTGTCACTGTCATGTTGCTTCTCTCCGAAGCGCCTCCCAGGAGAAGACCCGCGTCCTGATGAGCCCCCTGCGTGACAGCTCGCACCCGTTCGTTGGCCTGGCCTTCAAGCTGGAGGTGTGTGTCCGCTGCCGGGAGACGCCTGCCCTGGGGTCCCCGCCACAGCCACCTAACCTCTGCTCCTGCACACGTGGCTGGTGACCCCCTTCCCCCACCATGAGGGGGCAGAGGCAGCCCCAGGGAGTATGGGGGGGGGCTTGTCTTCCACCCCCATGTGTGTGTGCTGGCAGTCACTCACACTGTGCTTTGGTTAATCATCCGGTCTCGTGGCTACATCAGCCGTGCCTGCCCCCAGGCTCCCCCTCGGGATCGAACTTGGGTTCGGCACATGCCTGCAGGGCCCTCCCCCATTTGGCCCTGCTGAGCTCGTTCCTGGCCAGTGGCCGGGCAGCTTCGGTACCTCTGCTGGAATTCCTGAGAAGTTCCCACTGGCTGTGCAGTTTCCTCTAGGATGACGCCTTTCACTTTCTCTCCTTTCCTGCCTTACTCCGTGCAGTGGGATGATGTCTTCTGCGCTCTCTCCTTTGCTCCCCGCAGTTTTCCCTGGGGTGACGCCTTCCACTTTCTCTCCTTCCTTCCTTGCTCCGTGCAGTTCCCCCATGATGACACCATCTGCTTTGTCTCCTTTCTGTACTGATTCCATGCAGTTCCCCCATGATGACGCCTTCTGCTTTCTCTCCTTCCTTGCCCCATGCAGTTCCCCCCGTGATGACACCCTCTGCTTTCTCTCTCTTCCTTGCTCTGCTGGGACTCGCAGGCAGGCCGTTTTGGGCAGTTGACCTACGTGCGCAATTACCAGGGAGAGCTGAAGAAGGGCGACACCATCTACAACACACGCACGGGGAAGAAGGTGCGGGTGCAGCGGCTGGTGCGCATGCATGCTGACGCCATGGAGGCAAGTCTTTGGGCGCAGCGGGTGGGCTCGGCGAGCAGGCGGGTCCCCTGGAGCTGGCCTCCTGGAGAAGGAGGGACTGCGGGGGTTGGGGTGGTGTGGAGCCCTGTCTTCGACCCCGTGCGAGGCCACAGCAGGTGCGAGAGTCCACCTGCAGATGTGACCCCGATGGCCTGGCCTGGGAGAAGTGTGGGCGGGGACAGGTGGTGGGGGGGGGGGGATAGAGCCCGCCCACCCTCGGGTCAGCTTTGTGTGCCTGGAGGCAGCAAATCTTGGACCCTCAGCCTCCGACTGTCCCTGCTGCCTCGCCCCCAGACTGTAGACGCTGACTTGCGGGAGGGGCACGAGGCCGTGGGGCCGGGATGGAGATGCACCTGCTGGCGCGGCCGCAGCTGTGGGGGGCTCACCAGCCCGCGGAGGGACAAAGCCAGGAAGCCCGGAGGCCCTGCCGCTTCCTGCCGCGCTGCCGCCTTTGTGTCCGCTTCCTTCCGGCCTGGGCTGCCACACTGGGGCCTGTGCGTGACCCTGCACTGGGCTGAGAGACCCCTGGCCCTGGTTTGGCCAAGGCCTCGGTGGTGGGGCGCATGGGTGGGAGGTACACTCTGGGCACCTGGCCGCATGGCTCTGAGGGGAATGTGTGTGTCTATTTCTGTGTGTGTGTGTCTGTGTGTGTGTGTGTGTCTGTCTGTCTGTCTGTCTGTCTGTAGGTTCCGTGTCTGACCTGGCTGTGCTGGGGGACAGTTGGAACGTGGACGGGTACCACAGCCCTATGCAGGCCCCGCCGGCCGCACAGCTGCCCGGTGCCTGGCCAGTGTCATCACAAGCTTCTGCTCCCTTCAGGACGTGGAGGAGGCGTTTGCGGGCGACATCTGTGCCTTGTTTGGCATCGACTGTGCCAGCGGGGACACCTTTACCAGCAAGGAGAGCAGCGGCCTGTCTATGGTGAGTGGCCCGTCCCCGCGCATGCGGCCTGCCCCAGGCCTGCTCCAGGGCCGGGCGCAGCACACATCTATGTGCGGGGCAGTGCTCCCAAGCACTGAGCCGGGAGTGACCGCACCAGGTGTGACCTCAAACCCAGAGATCCCTGTGAAGACGCGTGGGTCTTCCACACAGGACTCGGGGCCCGGGACCCCCCTCCTCGCCCTGTAGCTGGACCCCTGGCTCAGGAGAGGAGCAGGGTGGAGCCTCATGCACGGGGCACGCGCTCTTTGCTCATGTAGGAGTAAATTACAGGGGTGGAGAGGGGACACTGCGGGGGGGGGGGCGTGCCTTGCACAAGGCCAGCTGGGTCCAGTCCCCGAGCCCCACCAGAGGTGACCCTGAGACAAAAGTGTGGTTCCTGGAGCATCACCTGGTCCCCCCGGGATCCCTCACAGGGCTGGGCAGAGAGCAGACCGAGCGTGTGTGGGCGCTGCCTCCACTCCTCAGTGGCCTCCCCGCAGGGCCCTGCACCCAGCGCCTGAGTGCCCCAGGCCCATCGCTTCCCTCTTTGGGGTGCGGGACGCAGCTGTGGTGCCCACGAAGGGGACCCGTGGCTCAGCCTCACGTGGCCGAGACGCGTTCTCTACTTCCCTTTTGTCTGTAGAGGACCACGGGCCTGTGGTGACCTGCCTGGGGACTGCTGGTCACTCTCCAAAAGGGCCTGCAGGCCAGGGGCACCGCAAGGAGCTGTGGCCAGCTGCAGTCACTCACTGAGAGGACCTGCAGGCCGGGGCCACGCACAGGGAGCCGTGGCCACCCACAGTCACTCGCCGAGAAGGCCTGCGGGCCGGGGCCACCCACAGGAAGCTGTGGCAACCCGCAGGGAGCCCTGGCCAGCTGCCAGACTCCTCGTGCTTTGGCAGACGCGAAAGAGCTCCCTGGGCCGGGGGACTGAGGGTGGGAGTGGAGTGGACACTGGCGGCTCCTCAGGACACCAAGCAGATCTGGGGAGTGAGTTGGCCTGCTGACCCTTCTGCCCTGGGCCAGTGTGGGCAGCATCGCTGCCTCTGGGACCACGGGGGGTCAGTGAGGTGGAGCGTGTCCGTCTGTGCCCCCAGAGCCCCCCGGTGGTGGGTGGGGACAGGCTGCCCCAAGATTGATGCGGGTCCTTGCAGCTGTCTCGGCCCCGGGCATGCTGGTGGAATGGCCATTGGGGCAGCCATGAGGGCGGCGTCCTCATCTCGGTGTTGGGTGCCAGTTTCCCGGGCAGAGAAGCCAGCAGGCCCGCGTGTGACCGGGAGCTCCTGACCAGCTGACAGCTGCTCGGCCCCTGCTGACTGCAGAGGCAGCTCTCGCCTCAGGCTGCCAACTACCCTCCTGTGGAAATGGCACCCTAAAGCCAGTCACCCCGACTCACTCTTGGCTCTGGAAATTTTCAGGAGTCCATCCACGTGCCCGACCCTGTCATCTCCATCGCCATGAAGCCGGCCAACAAGGTGGGTGTGAGCCCGCCCCCAGAGCACACCTGAGTCCCCAAGGAATGGGGCAGCCATGGCCTTGGGGCTGGGGGAACGTGTTCACGTAGGGCCACCGACCCGTGGAGACGCAGCGTCCAGCACGTCACACGCTGACCGTCGGGTCAGGGTGGCGCCTGGTCACTAACCATTGCTGGAGAAATCAGAGTTGGTTCCACAGGCCGAGCCCCTGGTGTCTGGCCCTGACTTGGGGATGGGAGCCAGTCTCAGGAGCCTTTTCCCTGGGGGGAACGGCTCTGTGCCTGAAGCTGGGGAGGCCGGGGGTCCCTCTGTGCCTGCGGGCGACCCCCGCGGGGCTGTGAAGCACAGCCACTTCCTCGGCAAGGGGAGCCATGACTGTCCGCTCAGCCGTCGGAGCCTTTGATTTCACTCTGCTGGGCTCTCAGTAATCCCATGGGTTCTTGTGCTTAGTAGGATTTATAATGTTCTGTTATAGAATGATCTGGAAAAATTCTCAAAAGGCATCAGCAGATTCACAAGAGAAGACCCCACATTTAGAGTCCACTTTGACACCGAGAGCAAAGAGACGATCGTCTCTGGGATGGGGGAATTACACCTGGAAATCTACGCTCAGGTGTGTGTGTGTGTGTGTGTGTGTGTGTGTGTGTGTGTGTGTACACATCTGGAAATCTACGAGCAGGTACCACCTGAGGGGGTTTGTTCAGGTTGGCCAGGGCGGGTGTGTGTGTGTGTGTGTGTGTGTGTGTGTGTGTGTGTGTGTGTGTATCTGTCTGTCTGTCTGTCTCTCGCCTTCCCAGCCTCCATCATCCCCAGCGCTGGAGAGTAAGGTCCGTGGGCCCTGGTCCTTGTCTTGGGGGCAGCTGGCAGGGAGGCTCTGAGGTGCTTCCATTCCTGTGGCACGATGAGGAGTGAGCTGAGGGTCCCCCCGCAGGGCTGGCTCCCGTGGAAAGGGGCGGGTTCCTGTCCTGTGGGTATGCCTGAAGCTGACTGTAGACATGTGGGTTTCGACCCCTCACTGTGGCATTCCCAGGTGATGCCAAGGAAGAAGCGGAGTTGGGGTGGAGAGGGGCGGGGTCGCTGACGCATGTGTGAGCAATGGAGAGTGTAGTGGTCCTGAGCCGGCAGCCCAGCCTCTCAGTGTGACAGCAGGTTCCGTGTCCTGTCCTTGCACTGGCGCAGTGGCTCTTGCATGCTCGTGTTCGGTGAAGGGTGGTCAGGCCCTTTGGGGGTTTCCCTTGCGGCTCCCCCTGGAACACGTGAGAACGTCCTCTCCCTCGTCTTTGTAGCGGATGGAGAGAGAGTACGGCTGTCCCTGTGTCACCGGAAAGCCCAAGGTGGCCTTCAGAGAGACCATTACTGCCCCCGTCCCGTAAGTAGGCGGCACCAGACACTTGGGCGGGGTGGGGGAGCCTTTTATTCGGGGGACACGTGGCTCGGCACATGGCGAGGGGGAGGGGCGCCGTCCCTGCTCACTGCGGTTCTGCGGCCTTGGGCAGGCGACTGTGGTGTTTGACCTTCGTGCCATACTGTGGGTGCCAGAGAACTTGCATCTGCCATGGGATGATCTCCTGTGGGTGACAGAAGCAGTGGCGTGGCAAGTGCCCGAGGGCGCCATGCTGTGGTCTGGGCTTTGCCTTTCTGTGCCCCCTGGGGCCGAGGCCAGCCGTGGCGGGCGCCGTCTGTCTGTCTGTCTGTCTGTCTGTCTTCTGGGGGCAGCGGGGCACGGGCAGCCTTACCTGAGACGCGATGTCGTGGAGGAGAAGGGTGTAATCCAGCTCAATGAAGTCGTCGTTCCTCAGCTAGAACCACAGACACGGGCCTGGTGTCAGTCACGTCCGAGGGGCCGAGCCTAGGCTCGGGGTCACGCCATGGCAGCCCCAGGTTCCGTCCCCAGCATGATCAAGAATATAGGCATGGAAAGTGAAAGCCACCCCCACTGGCAAATGTGGGACTTAAACATGCTTTTGTCAGTTGGTAGCTATGATACTTGTGTTTTCAGGTAAACAAGAATTGGATGTCGTGATTTCGGTTTAGGCTGACAGAAAATCTATTTTCTGGTGTTAAAAACGTTTTTTAAGAACATGGATTGTGGGGGAGGGGGCTGGAGCAGTAGTGCAGCGGGTGTATGCCTTGCACACGGCCCATCTGGGTTCAATTCCCAGCATTCCATATGGCCCTTCAAGCAACTGCCAGGAGTAATTGCTGATTGCAGAACCAGGAGTAGCCCCTGAGCAACACTGGGTGTGACCCAAGAAGCAAAAAAAAGAAAAAGAATCCTGGGATTTTGTTGGCTGCTCAAGGCCGCTACCCAGCTGGTTTCCTTGAAGATGGGCGCCAGGCGCAGTCTGTACCTTCACTTAGGGTTCTTGAACGTTCAGAAAAGCATCGCTTTTAAGAGAGAAACCAGCAAAATGACCATTTCCAGGAAAGGAAACAGAAATTCCCTTTCCTTCCATTTTACAACAGAAAATGGTACAGTGCCATGCAAGTGGCGTTTTTCTGATTTGGTGATTTGGTGCTCAGTCTTGGCCCGCCCCAGGCCCGGCTGAGCTGACGGTTGGTGTGAGGCGCCCGGCACGACGGGCCTGAGTCCAGCCTCCAGTGCCCACAGGCTCAGGCACTGGCCCCACCACCGTGGCCCCTGCACTGCTAGGCATTCTGGATTTTTAAAAGTTCTGCCAGGTACTGCATGGTGGCACTTTTTAAAAATTTTTTTTAATCTCTCGGTAAAACTGAGTGTGAACAGATTCATTTTCCTCTGTGGGACCCTGGAGGTGGGGCCTCAGAGGCAGTTCTGTGGAAACTGAGGCCAGCACCAGCAAGACAGGCAGCCGTGAGGAGACTGAGGGGCCCTTAGGAGCAGGCTGCGGCCGAGGCTTCTCCCCGCCAGCCCAGCACCCGCTGCTGTCTGAACACAAACCCAGGAGGAAATGGGGTGGGGGGACCAGGGAGCCAGTAACGGGGGCGGGCACTGGCTGTGCATAAGCCCGACCCTGGTTCCATCCCTGGCGTCCGATAGGCTCACCGGGGCGCCACCAGGAATGGTCCCTGAGCATTGGCCAGCGTGGCCCAAGCACAGACAAGAGGAGAGGAGCTATGAGGCGGGCACGGAGCCTGCCCCAAGCCAGGTCGTCCGTCACTCTGCCTCGGCTGGCGGGGACTCCATGCAGAAGCCCAGGGCCTCGATTTTAACTCCATGAAGTCCAGGGGTTGGGCGCTGGCCTCTGTGTGGCAACCCCAGGTTGAACCTGGGCTGCTCAGCTGCTCTGTGGGTGTGGCCCCCGCCCCCCAGGTCCAGCGTGGCTAGAGGGGCCCTCCTCGCCCTCCTCCCCGGTCATGGGTTCTGAGGCTTTGAATCAGCGTTAACCCTTGCACGCCGCCTGGGAATGACTCACCACTTGTCTGACAGTTTGGATCCTGGTCATCTTGTACCACGTGTTCTCGGTAGAGTTCTGCCATATGATATAGCCACAGGCAACCCAGCCTAAATGTCGAACTGGCTCCATTTCTGGAGCGACATTCCCAAAATTGTCTGGTGGGGGGAAAGACATGATATAACTTGCACATACAGAACCACCTTTAAAAAAAAAGACTTCAGTTCTAAACCATATCTTGTTCCCCTCCAATGTGCGAATGCGGTGGTTTCCTGAATTTCTAAAATCTGTAATGTCTTTGTTGCGTTACATTGTTAACTTTTCTTTAAAGGCTTGTCTACTCCTGACAACAATTTGGAGAAGTGATTGAGCGTAAGTAACTGATGTTGATTGCAAAGTGAAAGGAAGGGTGTTTCGGAACCTTGTTTCTATACCTGGAATATTCTGTGCATTCAGTGGCTCCTTGGTGGACTTCAGTCTTTGGTAGAATGTGTCGTCCTCTTTATCTGGGTTCTTCCCGACCTCTCCTTCGAATGTGAAGTTGACCTCGGGGGCTGTGTCCTGCCCTGCTGGCGGATAAAGCACCTCCGCGGTGCAGTTCACGGTAACTTGCTGCAAGAAACAGATTGCAGGGATCTGTACTTGGGGCGGCCTCCCTTGACCAGGTCCTGCCCAAGCAGGACTCTCGGGAACCGGCAGACCCTGTATCTGGTCAGTGCGGCCATGAGGGCCGTCCAGGCTTGTGGGGCTGTGTCAGCATGGTGGGATGTCCCTGTGCGGGGCCAGGCCTGGTCTTGACTTGGTTGACCGAGTTCAGGCTCTGGTCCTGTTTCGGAGCTTCCCTTCGTGCCTGGGTCCTGCCCCAGCAGGGATCCCAGGCAGTGGTGGCAGTGGCCACGGCGATGGCTATCTGCTCACTCACATGCCTTCCATGAGCTTCCTGAGCTCAGCAAAGGGCGATCTATTTTTAATTCCAAGAGAGTTGTGGTGCAAATCACACCATATTAAGCTGGTCTCATTAATAATTGAACACTTGCATGGTTTTAAAATCTCCCCTGCCTCCTCTCTGAGCCCTTGCTGGAATCGTGGGTCTCAGCCTGCCTCTGCCAGGAAATCACTGCTGGCACGCGGCTGCGCTAATCAGGACCAGAGAGGAGGCAGCTCTGAGGAAATGATGGGGCCGAGAGAACAGGCCTGTCCCCCAGGGCCTGGTTGCGCGGCTCTGTGAGGGCAGAGCTCTTTAATGGGAGCTGCTGCACTGATGCCTGCAGCCTGGTTTCCACAGCTCCTGCCGGCCTGAGCCAGGGGAGGAGCTGACCCTGGTGGTTGGCGCTGCTTGAAGGCAGCAGCTTCCCAGCCGCCTTTGAGAAATGTCATTTTGGGACAGCGGGTCTGGACTCTAGCCCTGAAGGGGTTCCCGTTCCGGCACTTACCTTTTTGATGATTTCTTCCAGAGAAAGTTTTAGATGATACTTATGTCCCTTTCCTGGAATGTCCTAAAAGTGAGAAAAGTGTGTGTGGTGTGAGCTGTTAGGATGGTGACTCTCTGCACGGCTAGGAAATTGGGGCTGGGGGGCTGGGGGGCTGGGACCGGCTGGCTGCAGAAAGGGGGGACAGGTCCTGGGGTTCCCTGGGGTGAGACCCAGGGGGGCTGGAGCAGCCGGAGCAAACCTCCCCCGCCCCTGTGCTGCCTCAGGACCCTCTGCAGGGCCGAGTGCCCCGCCCGGCCCGCCCAGCCCTGGCTGCCCAGCAGAGGCTGTGGCACCTGCGCCCCCCCCCACTCCGGTCTGCCCACACCCACCAGCCACACTGCCAGGGCGCCCTGCAGGGCAGGGGCAGCGGGAGCGGCCGCCTCCCTCGGGGCCCATTGAGCAGATGGCCAGGAAATACGGCCGCCGTCCCAAGGGACACTCAGAGGCGTCCACTCCCGCGGGAAGGGAAGGGAGGGCCGCTGCGCGCTCACCTCCAGGCTGGCCCGCTCCACGGCGCCCACCAGGAACACCTGGTGCGGGGTGCCCTGCTGGTAGTTGATGCAGTTCTCGGCCACAGAGGCAGCCCGGGAGGCGGGCGCGTGGGTCGGCGGGATCTCCATGGGCCGGGACGCTGGTGGTGCTCCTTCCTGCTGCAAAGTGCGGCGGGCTGGCCCTGTGGCGGGCGGGCGGGCGGGCGGGCGGGGCGGCTCCTCCTCCCGCCCCC
>JAOXYA010012088.1:0-13942 GCA_028565675.1 Sorex palustris | reverse complement strand
AGCTGGGCGCTGGGTTCGGCGGGAATCGGGCGGGCGCGCGCGGCTGGGTCAGGGGCCGCTCCGGGCTGGGGTCCCCTTAACTTCTGTATATTGAAAAATCTGGCTTTTATTCAAATAATGGTCTTTTAAAAATATTATTATACGCTGAATAAATCCCTTTTGCTCATACTGTATAGTTTTTCTTAAATGATTTAATTTGTTAATATCTTGCAGTAGACTTTTAAGTCTACATTCATCTTAGATACATAATGATTAATAAGTAGCTCTCCTTTTATGTAGTGTTTTAGGTTTTGTTATCAGGGCTAAAGTGGGATCACAAAATTTATTGAGTAGTTTTAGTAACACTTTTAACTTTCCAAATTTAGACACTAGTCAACTGTCCATAACTGAAACAAGCCATTAATTTTGTTACTCTGTTACAAAGGAATGAAATAGACTATTGCTTTAAACTACTGTTATAAGCTACATGTATAAGTATACATTTATCTCACACTACCTTAGTAAAGAAGCAACAACAAAATAGTATATTCTATAGAATTTTATTTACATAAATAATAAAATATAAGAGAAGTAACACATGATTTTAAGCATTAGGGTAGCTGTTAGTCCTTTCAGTAGTTTTTCTATGTATCTTTTTCTGAGGTGCTGATCACATTCTCTTTCTTACTTGGATGCAAACTATACTTATGTGAGTGGCAAACTGATCTGTCTGCTTACATACTTCTTTCTTTTAGAAAATTTTATAGAGACAATATGGCTTGCAGCACTCCCTTGTTTGTTTGTTTGTTTGTTTTGCTTCTTGGATCACACCCGGTGGTGCTCAGGGGTTACTCCTGGCTTTGCACTCAGGAATTACTCCTGGCGGTGCTCAGGGGACCAGATGGGATGCTGGGAATCGAACCTGGGTCGGCTGCATGCAAGGCAAATTCCCTACCCACTGTGCTATCACCCCAGCCTGGCGATAGCACAGCGGTAGGGCGTTTGCTTCACAAGCGGCCAACATGGCCCACTCAAGTTCAATTCCTCGGCCCCTGTCGGAGAGCCAGGCAAGCTACCGAGAGTATCTCGCCCGCACGGCAGAGCCTGGCGAGCCACCCGTGATGTATTCAATATGCCAAACACAGTAACAAGTCTCATGATGAAGACGTTACTGGGCCCGCTTGAGCAAATCGATGAACAACGGGAGGACTGTGACCATGACCATTCTCAGTGATGAAATATATTGGACTATCTTTGTACCTGGGAAGTTCTAGTGACTTGCATTGAACACTGGAACATGGTAGAATTCTGTGTAAGCTTCCTTGTGTCTTCTCTCCCTCTCCCATCCTCTGTCTCTCTCTCTCCTGCCCCTGATTTAGATGAGAACAAACATAGATTGGCCTACAGGATAATCAAGGAAATAGTAAATGACTGGAAGCTGCTGAACCTGAGAGTTGGTCCATAGAATTGAGTTTACCAAAGAGGGTGGGAGGGTGGAAGGGAAGGGACCTTGGAACACTGGTAGAGGGAAGTGGACGCTCTGGTGGTGGGTGTGGATTTTAATTTTGTATTCGTAAAACTAATATTAACAGTATTGTAATCATGGTCCTCGCAATTTTTAAAATTATGCCAAATATAGTTATTTGCATTAAATCTGGGAGTTATAATCTAGAGGCCAGGGTAATCTAGGTACTCCCCCTTTTATACATTGCTTTCCTTTGTCCTGTTATTCTATATACCACAGGTAATTGACGTCATCTAGTATTTATAATTCTTCTTCTGACTTGCTTAATTTAGCATAGTATCCTACGTTTCCATCCAAGTTAGAAAATCCTTGACTCTAGATTATAGAAATAAGAAGGGTAGGGAAAGAAAGAAATAGAGGGGGGAAAATAAGAAGAGACAAATAGGAGTTAACAGGGCCTGGACACATTGGTGGTGTAGAAATGTGCTATGAGTATATATGTAAACTACATAGATAAAGACGTAAGCTGCAATAATCAAACTTAAAAACATACATGTTAAGGAGTCAGGCTGGGGAATGAGAGGGATCCTGGGGACATTGGTGGAGGGAATTTGATACTGGTCATGAGATTGGTGTTGGAATATTGTTTATCTAAAATTCTGTTATGAACAACTTGTTTACTTTTATTGTGGGGTATGGAGGAAATATCCTAGCTCTGTTCAGGGCTTACACCTGGGTCTGTGCTCAGAGATCGCTTCTGATGGAGCTGAGGGAACCATATAGGATGCCAGGAATCGAATTTGGGTCAGCAGTGTACAAAGCAAGTGCACTACCCACTACCTCTCCAGCCCCTATTATGAACATCTTTGCAAATGACAGTGGGCCTTAATTTAAAAAATTAAAGAAATATGAAGTGGACCAAGGAAAGTCTCTTCAACAAGTAGTGCTGGAAAAACTGGGGAGCTACATGCAAAAAAATAAATAAATAAATAAAATGAAACAAAAAGCACAAAAGAGTACACTGGCAGAGAGATGGGTGTTGGAATACCGTATGACTGAAGCCTGATCATGAACAGTCTTGTAACAGTATCTCACAGTGATTCTATAAAAAAATTAAATTAAATTTAAAAATATGTCCTGTGGGGAGCCTGGAGAGATAGTAAAATTGGTAGGGCACTTGCCTTGCACATTGCTGACCTGCGTTCATTCCCAGGCATCTCAAATAGTCACTAAGCCCACCAGGAGAGATTCCTGAGTACAGAGTCAGAAGTAGCCCCTGAACATTGCCAGTATGGTACCAAAATCAAACAAATAAAATAGTTGTGTAGGAATTCAGTGAACTGAGACTCCCAGACAGGTTAAAAAATTCCTATTAGTGTTAATCTTGTTTGTCTGAAGAATACTTCTTGTAAACATGTTTTATAACCTTGGGCATTAGGGAGGTAGGGGGTTGCAGAACCATTTGCTGAAATAAATTCTCATTACTTTCCACCACTGAAGAAAATGAAAATCTACTTTCTGATGAGAAAAGTCAAATTGCACTAAACAGACATTTTCTAAATACCTAGAAATCTTCAGAACAAATAATGATCCTGGAGATTCAACATAGAGATTACTGTAGCCTCTGCCAATTATCCTCAGGAACACTGGCAGCTCTACCATCGGGGGGCAATATTTCTTAACCCAAAGGAAAAAATATCAAATCATCATAAAATTTTTTCATGTATACCTATGAGAATATTAGAGAAATAACAGGTGAAGGACTGTCCACAAAAGCTGACTATGGCTGTTATGTCTATAGCAAATGCGCTAAACCCATCAGGCTTTGCAGAAACATCATCTGATTTTTTAATGCTTGAGGAGGTTGGCACATTTAACCTGACTAGAGAGCAAATTTTTAAGGTTTTGTGAGCCACTAGGTCTCTGCTTCAACTACTCAATTCAGCTGTCGTAGCACAAAAGTGTTAGTTCTCTATTGAGCGATCGGTTGGGGGTGCAGAGATAAGCAACAGAGGGCCAAAGCTCACTCATGCCATTTGATACTGATTGGTTTTTGCAGCCCCCTTTATTGGATTAATAATCAAAACATCTAACATGCCTCAGAGTACATAAGAACAAAATACATATTATTTTGTATTTTACATATAAACATTTTACAAAAATATCTTACATATTATTTTGTAGCCTAATGACGCACAAAGTTCTTGATTTACCTCCTTGTAAATCTTCACATCCCAATTCCCATATATTCCACATCAAATTCTATTCACGCTTTCACAATAGCCCAATAAGGTATTTGTTTAACTTTCTTCCAATCATAGCACAGTTAACCTATAACAGAAAGTGGCTGCATTGGGACATGCTGACCCCAACCTAGTTCATTCAGAGATCCTAGTTGTCTGCAGCTCTGACCCGGCCTTGTTTGCAAGGCAGCGTTCCTGGAACGTCCTTATGACTCTGGTCAGGCTCCAACACAAAAGCAGTCATAATTATTATGAAACAACCCAGTCTGGCTATACTATATATATATATATTTTTAACAAACCAGATATGGGACTATTCTTGTTCATGGTTTGCCAACCCCTGTTCTAGGATATCCAAGAATAGTCTTCTATATAAAAATGAGTGTATTTTCCAAAGAAATCTCTCTTTTACTTTCTCAATATTCCAAGTAATAACCTTCATATGTTATTCCAGTAAAAAAGATACACAAAATCTCATCCTTTTGCTTTCAGCTTTCTGAATCAAGGTGATATATACCCATAGAAAAGGAATTTTAGTGCCATTTTTGTCATTTCTTACATGTTAAGGTTTTATATCAAAGCAGAATACAGGAACTAAAGAGAACAGTGTTTATGGGCAAGGCCACGGTTCTAACTTAACTGTTTCCAAAAGTATAAGATCATTCCAGATCATTACAAACCAAATAACCCAACTAGGACAGGTGATGGCTAATGCAACTAAATGGTCCTCAGCAAAATAAATTGACCAAGACTAACAGAGCAAGCTGTCAATGTTAATATGGAGTAACTAGTAGGAGGTTTATAGAAAGAAAAGGGTAAGAGGACTATTTGGGACAACTAAAGAAATGAATTTGTTTTCTTGTTTTGGGTCTGTACCTCAGCCCTTTGACCTATCTCTCCCACTCCACAAAGATGAAATTCTTTCTAGGCTTTTGAGGTAAAGTTTTGAAGTCAGGGTTGAGGTCCGTAGAGCTTGTTGAGATCAGGCTTTAGCTGGTGAACTATAGCCAGATAGTCCCATTTAATGAAAAATTTTTCTTGGTTTTTAGTAAATCACCTGTAGCATTGTTTTTTTTTTTTAAATTTTATTTTATATTTTTTATAGACTTAAAAATTTTTGAGCTTGGGTTTCAGTTATACAATGATCAAGAACCCATCCCTCCACCAGTGCCCATCCTCCCCCACCACGGGACCCAGCATCCCTCCCATCCCCCATCCCCCCCGTCCCACCCCGCCGCTGCGGCAGGGCATTCCCCCCTGATCTCTCTCTCTTCTTATGGGTACCGTGTTCTGCAAGTGAGGCATTGAGTGGCAATTATGTTCGGTCTATCATGGTTATTCTTGAAATTTGCACAGCAGTGTTCCCCACCAGCTGGATATGTTCCAGTGGAGTCCAGCACTGACACCCCCAGAGTTTAGGGCACTCTTGGGGGTGGTGGCTGAGCCTCTCAAGGCTGCCTCAACTTCAGACACCAGCTAGGAGTCATGTACATGCCCTGCACACCCCTGCTTCTGGAAATTCACCAGAACAGCCCATGGGATTCATGGAACACGCGGTACTTAGGATTCTCGTCTTGTAGAAAGAGCATCATTCAAGAACAGCTGAGCATGACGGATGGCAAAATGCACGTGGCAAAGTGGTGTGGGGTGGGGAGAGGAGTTGGAGCTTCTATGCCCTTTCCCCAGGGAATCAGGGAATCAGGTAGTATGGCCCTCCCCCTACATCCTTGTTTACCCCCATTTGCAATCTCCCCATATTTTGGGGTCCAAAACTTTTCACACGTTTTTATTTGTTTATTTATTTTTATTTTGCTTTTTGGGTCACACCCAGCAATGCACAAGGGTTCCTCCTGCCTCTGCGCTCAGGAATTACCCCTGGCAGTGCTCAGGGGACCCTATGGGATGCTGGGAATCAAACCTGGGTCGGCCGCGTGCAAGGCAAACGCCCTACCCGCTGTGCTATCTCTCCAGCCCCCTTCACATGATTTTTTAAAAAAGATGTTTTTAATTGAATCACTGTGAGATAGACCCTTACAAAGCCGCTCATGATTGGGTTTCAGTCATACAGTGTTCCAACACCCAAACTCCACCAGTGTCCACTTCCCAGAATTAGTGCCCCCAGGTTCCCTCCCATCACACCTCACCCGCAGCCTGCAGTTTTCTTCTCTCTCTCTCTCTCTCTCTCTCTCTCTCTTTCTCTCTCTCTCTTTCTCTCTCTCACTCCCTCCTTTTGGTCATTATGATTTGCAAGGTAGACAATGACAGGTTATCATGTATATCCCTTTACCTATTTTTAACACTCAGTTCTTGTCCAGCGTGATCATTTCCAACTACTGTTGTCCTACTGGCCCCTTCTCTATCTTACCTACCTACCCTCTGCCCCACACACCCTTGCGGTAGAAACCAACCATTGACCAGTCCTTCTAGTCCCTGTTTTCCTTTTTTGTTCTGTAGGTACAATTGATTGAACCGTGAATCATGTGCTTGAACCCAGTATCCAGCCCCCACTTCCCTCCCTTGGAATGGATTGAAGGCCACTTTGTTGAGAGCCAGAGAGACGGCATGTGATTAGAGCACAAACCTTGCAAGCGGCCAACCTCGGTTCCATCCTTGACATGATCCCCTAAGCACTGCCAGAGCGACTTAGGATAATTCCGAGCCACACAGGGCCTGAGCGGCTCTGCACTGCATCCTTGGACCCTTGCATCGAACTGCCGGCCAACTGATCAAAAATCACTGGGGACCCCCTCCCCCACCCCACCCCATCCCACAGGCCTCTTACGCGCTGCTTGGGAGACACCCCATCCCAAAGGAAGCTCCCTGGTTGGTTCTTTAGGAAAGCAACTCCTCTCCTGAATCCCTCCCTCAGCACCCCATTGTGCATTCGTCTCCCGAAGAGTCTCACTGCAGAGAACGAAAGACTTACAACCAGTTCCAAAACGTTTTGAAGCAGGAACCTGGAGCTCGGCAGCTTCCTCTCTGTCGTGCTCCCCCTGCAAGGGTGACCTGTCAGTCCCACCCTCCTGGGGAGCCTGCATTTCAGTCGCTGGAGATGGCTGACAGGCATTTCAGAAAAAAAACAAAACCCAGGCACAAAATATGACAGGCGGACAAACCATACCAAGCGCATCGTGGCTGCTCTTGTTCACATTCCCAGGGAGCCAGGACCGTCGGCCTGGGCCCCATAGGGAATCGCTGTCTTTGTCACCCAAGTTTTTCCCATTTGCTTTTCTCCAGAAAAAAAATCCTCTCCAATTCACCTCTCTGCCACCAACTCCAGTCAGAGAGCATGCTGGCCACTGTAGAGTTAATCATTTGCCAAGATCCAGTGGGACGAAGCCGGCTCCCAAACTGTTCCCCGTTTTTTTTTTTTTTTTGCCTTTTTCTTGGTCACACCTGGCAATGCACAGGGCTTACACCTGGCTCTGCACTCAGTAATTACCCCTGGCAGTGCTCAGGGGACCATATGGGATGTTGGGAATTGAACCCGGGTTGGCCGTGTGCAAGGCAAATGCCTTCTCTGCTGTGCTATGGCTCCGGCCCCACTGTTTTCCATTTTGGATGCACTGCACCATTGTCGTGCTTTTGGAGAGTTCCTAGATGCTTCACCTGCTAAAAGCCTGTGAGTGGGCACGTCTGCAGATTTATCGCCTCTGCCGCAGGAGTCTTCCTCTCCTTAAATGCACTTCATTTTCTTTGCCCGCAATTTCCCTGAAGTTATACTTTCAGTCATGCATGTAACCAGAGGCATTGTAATTCAGACTCTGCTCAGCACTCCCAGAGGCCGCCCAGGCCCGGACCACACAGAGTCGACACTCCAGGCATGCTTCCCTCAGATTATCTTCCCATTTTGCTTTCTGTTTGTGTATTCACTCCGTTGCTTATTCTTTGATTTCTGCCTTTTCCTGGCTTGCTCTCTTCGTGTAGTTCTTTTTGTTGTTGGTAGTGGTGGTTGGTTTGTATAGTTCTGGTTTTTGTTTTTGGGCCTCACCCAGTGACACTCAGGGCCTGCTCCCAGATCTGCACTCCAGGATCACTCCTGGTGGTGCAAAGGGGCCAACTCTATGGGAGGCTGGAGATCAGACTGGGGTTGGCCATGTGCAAGACAAACTCACTGTGTTATCTCTCTGGACCTTGCCAGGTTGTCTTAACTGGCGAACTACTCCTCCTTCAAGGTTCAGCAGAAATGTCATTTCTTCTTAAAAGCCTTCCGGGATTGCCTTCAAGCTTATCCATCCTCCAAGCATCCAGATGTAATCTAGACATTGATTTGTGCCCTGGCCCAAACTGTCACAATCACTTAATCATAGCTATTTAATCTCTGGGTAGGAGCCATGTCCAATTCCTCTCTGACTATCATGCTCATCATAGTGATATGCAATGCTGAGCTGTCACTCAAAAAACATTTAGGGTCAAAGCAAAATGAAGATGAAATATGGGAGGCATTGCATTCCCAGACCGAGGGCACCCTCTTGCATAAAGTCAGGACAACTGGGAACCAGGTCTCTCCATGAGGGGTTATGTTCTTTTTTTGCTTCATATATTTGTTTCTAGAACTTTCCATCTTATTTACCACAAAAGAGAATTCTCATTTTTCTTTCTTTTTTTTTTTATATTTTGGATTTGGACCACACTTGCTGGTGGTTAAGGCTTACTCCTGGCCCTGGTCACTCCTGCTGGGGCTTATGTATGGGATATGGGGATTGAACCTGGGTCAGCCACATTCAGGGCAAACACTCTACCTACTGTACTATTGCTCCAGCCTCAAGAATCTTCTTTTCTTCAGGAGGGCCAACAGTGTTCTTTCTATCTCTGCCCTAATGATTTTCACCCCTCAAAAATCATCCTGTTGTGAATTTTATGCCTCACTTTTTTTGGTAATTGATTTTATACAATTACATAGCAAGCCACAACATTTGTCCTATATTTGCACAAATGAAATTATATCACACAGGCAATTACAGAAAAAAATATTCTGATTTTTTGACTTACAGTGTTATGAACATCTTTCCACGCCATTAAACATTCCCCTACAACATCTACTTTAATGCCTGCCTAGAATCCTAACATCTGGATACATCTCCATTTATTTGACAAATCCCCTTGCTGCTGGACATTTAGGATGTTTCCAATTTTTTGTACTAAAAAATGTCCTACTAGATAATCTTTGCCTGTATCCAATATTAACTCTTTAGAATGCATCCCCAGAGAGGATTTCTCCGAAGTTTGTACCTCCCCGTTCCCCCAAATGTACAACTTCTGATTCATTGCCTTTTCTAGAAAAGACTGGAAAGATCCTACTCAGGCTCCGCCATCCTATAATGACCTTAAGGGCCAGCAGGCAGAAGAGGACAGGGAACATTCTACTGCTTGCCACATCCTTGGCCTTTGAATCTTACGATCAGGGCTTGTGCTGCGTCTCTTTTCTTCACTGTATCAAATGCAAGTAGCTTCATGGCCACTTTGACTTCTCGTCATTAATTTTTGTATGTGTCTTTTGAGGTCACACACCTGGCATTGCTCAGGGCCTATTCCTGACTCTGTGCTCATGAGTGAGCCCTGGAAGAGCTTGAGGGGGCCCCTTTGGGGTGCCGGGGAACAAACCGAGGTCAGCTCCAAGCAAGGCAAGTGTTTTCACATCATGTATCATCCCTCTGGCCTCTCGTGGCAACAAGAATCCTGTCCTGTCTCTATTTCCTCAGGCTTGAATTGCTTCATTGGTTGTCGCTTCTGCTCCTGGAGGTTTGTTTTCCTCGCATGCTCTGTAATTTAAATTTATTTTGCTTTTTGGATCATACCCGGTGTTGCTTAGGCCTGGCTCTGCACTCAAGAATGACTTCTAGCAGTGTATGGGGGACCATATGGGATGCCAGGGATCAAACCTGTGTTGGCCACAAGCAAGGCAAATGCCCTACCTGCTGTACTACCGCTCTGGCCCCTGCTCTGAAATTTTTAACTGGGAGCTCATCTTCAGTGGATTTATTTTTCTTAGAGACTACTAGGGGTCAAGATAGGGCCTGCTGGGGCTGGAGCAACAGCACAGCAGGTAGGGTGTTTGCCTTGTACATGGCTGGCTGGTCCGGGTTTGATTCCCAGCATCCCATATGGTCCCCTACAAGTACTGCCAGGAGTAGTTCCTGAGTGCAGAGCCAGCAGTTCCCCTGCTAATCCTTGTGCATTGCGGGTGTGACCCAGAAAGAAAAAAAACGACATAGGGCCTGCTAATCCACTCATGGCTGGGTAGCCTTGATGTCTATATTTCTCCCTGGAACTCTTGGACCACCCACAATTTTACAATTTTGGTGGGGGTACAGACAGGGCAGGGGGCATTCGTCTGCATGCCATGTGCCTTAGCCAGTGCGTAGGACCCTCCAGACCCCTTCAGTGGCTGATAAGTGTTTCAAGGCTCTTGACTCTCGGGCACTCTTGGGAATCTGCAATTCTGCTTCCACGTGGACCATTCGGCTCATCGATTGCTGCTTTTCCTTTCTGATGCCTGGTATTGGATTTGTCTTTATTTTCATTTTTGCTCCCAGGGATGTTTGTGAGGGTTCTGTTGTTATCTCGCGTCCAGACTTTCCACACACGGAGTCAGAATGTCAGCTCGGAGGCTCTGTGGGCTGGACTTGCAGACGCCTTCCCGTGCCCTCCCCCTTCCCCCAGGTCTGGGGTGCTGCCTTGGATGGTGGCCAGGGCAGAGAACACTGCAGCTGTGAGGAAGTCAGCCCCTGGGGGAGCACCGGGACCACAGGGGGTCATGTCCACACGGCTTATTTGAAAGAGACACAGCCGGAGAAATTAGAAAGGAAGAGAGAAGCCTGCTCTCGGGCGGGCAAGAGGGCCTTGCACTCCTGGTCCCTGCGCCCCTCTGAGCCCCCAGCCCTATATCACACTCAGCAACAACAGTGGAAACAGCCACCCTCTGTTCAGTGCCAAAACACCCACTATTTACTCATCACAAAGGCCTTTCGAGATCGAAATTAGTGTTGGAACCTCCCCAGCTCCCCACCCCCTTGATCCTTGCAAATAATGGGGCAGGTTCAGAGAGACTGAGCAACATGCTTGAGGTCACACAGCTGTGAAATGGTGGCGATGGGCTTGGAATCTAGTTAGTCCAATTTGGATCTCATCTGTCCCCAGACGCAGATGCAATCTCTTTTGTGTTAATCCCCTTACCTCCAATGAAGAACTCTTTCTCCCGAGATCAGTGGTTAACTTCTTTTCCCTGTATTTTTGAGCCTTTTCATATAATTTTGCTGATCCAATACATGTCTATTTCTAGCAAAACAAGATAGAGCTTAAACAGTCACATGATTCTACCTCCCTTCTTACACACACACACACACACACACACTCACACACTCTGTACAGCACATCAACCACACCTAATTAACTCAGTACATTCCCTCCCTCTCCTGAACAGTACCACCATCAGCCTCCCCATGGTTGCGGCTGCATCAACCCCAGAAGGCTGCAGGGTCAGACAGAAGTTCTGGGGCAGCTGGCTGGGCCCTGGCTTTTCCTTGCTGTCTAGTCTACAAAGAGGCACAGATCCAGTGCTTTGAGACCAGACCTGCACCAAGATTTTTTTTTGCCTTTTTGGGGTCACCCTGGTGATGCTCAGGGATCACTCCTGGCTCTGCACTCAGAAGTTATTCCTGGTGGTGCTCAGGGGACCATATGGGATGCTGGGGATTGATCCGGCTCGGCTACATGTAAGACAAATGCCCTCCCTGCTGGACTATCACCCTGGCCCCCCCTGCACTCAGGTTTTAAACCATTACCAAACACCTTGTTCCTGCTCCTCGTTTTAGCTGTGAGAGATAGAGAAGCAAAGGCAGCGCCATGACAGGCTCATAGAGGAGCCAGAAGAAGCCAGGCCTAGGTTTCGGTTCCAGAATTCCTAGAATTGAGCACAGATACCTGGAATTGAGTCATGCTTTCCCCAAAGAGAGATAGCCATGGTGAGGTCAACTAAGGGTCACCAATCAGATGCAAGTAGGGAAGCCCCCCCATATAACCCTTATTCAACTCTTATGCAACCCTTATGTAACTCCAATTTATAACCAACCAAGTACAAGTAGGGGAAAGCCCCTCAGACTGTGGCCAAAAGGGGTCTGCAGAAAGTCCCTGTTATACAATGTTATGGTATAAAAGCCCCTTACTTTTGCTCGTTCCAAGAAGGCTGCCACTGTGCTGGTGAGCTGGATGAGGGTCCTAGCTTGAGCTTGCCAATAAGGACCCTTTGCTTATTTCATCGCAGCTTGTCCTTGTGTGATTCCTCTGGGGAGATCTTGGCTCATTTTAATACCTGGTCTGCCCATCACTGGGGCATTAAGAGCTTGAGAAGCTCTTCAGGTGATTTAACCTTGAGAAGTACTTGGGTGAAGCAAGTGACCCCCCCTACCCTGGGGGTCTGTCATATTTGCCCTCTGGCTGGATTCCGGTGCCATCTTGCCCCAATAACCTTGCCCTTCTAACCTCAGCACTTGAGAATGCCCAGCACCCCCCTCCCCGGCCAAAATGTACATTTTCACCATCTTAGAATGATTCTTCTCTCCTGGTGTCTCCTCTCAGGACGTTCTCTGTCATGGCTGGGCACGCCGTGCCTCTCTGCTCTTGTCTTCTTGACTGGGCCTTCACGATGCTGTTCAGAATCTCCCTTCAGGTCTCTCAGGTACCTGGCAGTGTGGTGCCTCCTCCCTCCTGCTGGGGGCACCTTCCCTGTGATGGTTGGTTACAGGCCATAGGCTTTAGAGCTGCCAAGATGCTCAGTTGGATAGTTCAGTGCAGTTTACATCAGGTTAAGGGGTTTGCCTTTCATGTGGCCAACCCCAGTTCAATCCCTGGCACCCCATATGGCCCCCCAAAGACCACCAGGAATAAACCTTCAGTACTTATGGGTATGGCCCCCAAACAAACAAAATGACCTGGAGTGATAGATAGTATATCTGGTTAGACATTTGCCTGGCAAGTGGCTGACCTGGGGGTTTGATCCCCGGCACCCGAGATGGTCCCCGGAGCCCAGCAGGAGTGATCCCTGAGCACAGAGTCAAGGGTCAATACTGAGAACTGCTGGGCCCAACCCCTCCATGTTCCCCTGATAAAAACTGGCCACGTCTTTTTCATCCAGGTGAGATCACGCTTGAAGTGACAATGTGTCAGTACCCCAGGTGGGGTGGAGAGAGGGGTCCGAGAACAGGCCTGCTGTGGGGGTATGGCACGCGGTGCTGGGGATCGAGTCTCGCACATGTGTGGCATGATCTTGACCACAGTGCTCTCTCCCTGGCCTCCCTTTGAGGTTTTGAGGGTCTCTGGGGAGGCACTTGGCTCCTGGAGAACATCACTTGGAAACTGAGTCCATTTGCCAACTCTCCATTACCATCTCTGAAGACTCGAAGAGAATAAAGATCATGTCCTTTGACTTGTTCAACAGGATTCATCACCCGCTCTGTGCCAGTCAGTGCCAGGCTCTGCGGATTTTGGACAGAATGGAGGAGACCCGACCCTCACATGCTTCCTGGTCTAGGTGGAGTGACAGTGGGCGAGCAAAGCCACAGGCAACCTCAGACTACAGTGGGAACTGAGAAGGAACCAGGGGTGGATGAGAGAGAGACCCCTGTATTTGGGGTGCATGTCTTTGCGTGTGGAGGGCCTGGCTTTGATTCCCAACACTGCTTGCACTCTCTGACTCCTGTCTCTGGCCCCTGTGGTCATCCTGGTAGCTCCAGCACTGCCAGGCTGGAGCAGTATTGTGTCACCAAGCCCAGGCATTGGCTGTCTGGACCATGTGGCTGAGAATCTCCAGGGATATACCCCTAAGTACTGCTTTGGAGCCCCCCGTCCAAATAAATAAAGAAGAAATGCGCCAAAAAGAAGGAGCCCACCCCTACCTCTATTGCAAACCATAACACCCCAAAGGAGAGAGAGAGAGAGAGAGAGAGAGAGAGAGAGAAAGTAAATGTGCCTGTCACAGAGGCAGGGGGTGGGAAGGGGTGAAGATGGTGGGAGGGACAGTGGGCACATTGGTAGTGGAGAGTGGGCACTGGTGGAAGGATGGGTACTCGACCATTGTATGACTGAAACGTAATCATGAAAGTTTGTAAGTCTCTAACTGTATCTCATGGTGATTCATTAAAAATTATTTTAAAAAAAGGAAAGGAGGAGGAGGAGGAGGAAAGAAGGAAGAAGAAGGAAGAAGAAGAAGAAGAAGAAGAAGAAGAAGAAGAAGAAGAAGAAGAAGAAGAAGAAGAAG
>JAOXYA010012026.1:0-13947 GCA_028565675.1 Sorex palustris | reverse complement strand
GGTTGGCCGCGTGCAAGGCAAATGCCCTGCCCACTGTGCTATCGATCTAGCCCTAAACAAAATTGTACTACAAAAAAAATCTTTGGAATACTTTATGAGATATAATAGGTCAGTCCCCTAACTCTATTCAATAAATCAAACATTTCCAATTCTTTTAGTTATTCCTCTTGTGATCTGGTTTAAACTCTTTCCATAATACTGCTTATGCTACTCTGAATGCACACTTGTTTTATCTATCATAATTCATAAAAAGGGACACACAAAACTGGAAAGAAATAAATGCAGGTATCGTAATACCCTTTGATCATTAATGTGTTTCAATGCATCTAGGGCTGAGTTAGAGGTATGACTGGGACATGCACCCTAATTACCTCAAATAGGCCAGAAAATCAAAAGATATATACAGCTGCCTAAAGTTATCTAAAAACAAAAACAAAGAGCATCAATAATCAGGGGTCTCCTTGAATCTACTGGATCTGAATCTCCAAGAGCAGAATCTAGGTGCTAGTATTTTAAAAAATGCTCCTCAGGCCCAAGTCATGTATAGTCATGCTTAAGAGGCAGAGTGTGAGGGCTGGAGTGATAGTACAAAGGGTAAGGCATTTGCCTTGCACCCAGGCTTGATCTCTGGCATCCCATAAGGTCCCTTGAGCACTGTGAGTGCAGAGCCAGAAGCATAGCTAGGTGTGACCCAAAAGCAGCAACAAAAAAGAAGCCAAGTTTGAGGGAAAACAGGAGGAGATCAATGTGATTGTGAGGTGGTACGTGGCAGGCTGGGGGCCTTGGTCTGAGAGTCAGTGGTCCCAGGCCCCTTCTCTCCAGTCCCTATCACAGTGTACTGCAACTGAAAAGGGCTAGCTCCAAGGGAAACTTTCTCCCCTACTCTTTCTCATTCTTTCCAAGACTTCAGGAAAATGTCGGGGATGGGCAATACCTAGAGGGGGAACTGAAATGGCTTTGGTTACAGATTTCATTCCAGGAGCCTTCGCCAGCCCCTGAAGAGCACCAAGGTCACCATCACACAGACTGTGCTTTCTCTCCACAGCACAGGAGCACAAGCTAGGTGCTGTGTTCCCTGGGTCTCTGTTTGCATGTTCTTCTGAGCAGAGCCCCTTCCGACTTCTATATCGGATTCTCATATGGCAAACCAGCCAGGGAAAGTAGTGTGAGAGGCCCCTGTGACTGAGAGTGTCCCATTCCTCTATGGGTCTTCCCTTTGGTGCTGTGCCCAAGATGACACAATGTTGTCAGGGTCCCGTTAGGCTCAGACAGCTGCACACCCCTTCTCGAGGGTGGATATTTCAAGAACTGGGGACACAGAGTTCAGTGTCATCAAACCTGATGAAATCGCACCTTAGAGTTGTGGGGAAGTTGCACCCCACTCTCTTTTGCTTCTTCTCTGCCCTCCACCTTACTCCTCAGCCATCTAATAATCCCAGATCTTTCAGGATCCTGAAGCCAGGCCTTCCTCTAAAGACCACCCAGCTCCCTCTGTCTCCTCTGCACCCACTACACCCTCTGGTTCCCCATGTCATCATCAGCAGGACCAGCCTGAGTGGCATTGCCTTGTTAGGTCCTTCCTCCCTAACCACAGCTAAGGTCTCTGCAGGCAGGGACGCATTCATGCATCCCAATGGGCTAATGTATCTGCCCGGTGCTGAAAAAGTGCTTGTTGAATGAGCAGTGAGTGGTTCCATGACCAGAGGAAGGTATGCAGCTCCCACAGACTGCGCTGAGGTTTGTGGGCACCCAAGGGATTAGAAAAACATGCCTTACGAACAGACCCAGGGGGGCACCCACCCCAGCTGCCCGTCCCATGTCTTCTCTCCTCCCTGCATACACTTGTTCTGCCGCCACCTCTCCCATCCTGGAGGCTTCCCTTCCCACAGCAGTGGTCCTGGAACCCCTGCTAATCTTCAGACAAGCTTTCATTTCTGTGGCTTTCTTGGGTGAGTTTTTATAGTCCCCTCCTTCTCCCCAGGAATCTCTTGTCTCTAACTGGAGAAGTGTGTGTGTCCCAGGAGCATGCAAGTCAGGCTTGAAATTGGAATCAAATGGAGAGATAACTCCTGTGACATCAGGACCTAGAAGGATTTTTGGAGGCTGGTGAAGAGAGATTCATCTTTCGTCACTATGGAGACATGCATTTCACCATGGCAGAGGAGAGAGAAGCATAATTAAAGCAATTTGCCTTGAAATGTGGCAGAATACACAACAACAACCCTGAATATAGAGAGTCAGGATGGGAAGTTTCTGGCCTCAGTTCATAGCTCCATTTCCTTCCAGCCATTGGCAAACTACCACTCTGTGGTTCCATTACTGGAGAATGATGCTTATCGGTAAGGTGCCACCCAGCCTGGGAATAATCCAGCACCAATTAGAGATTCCTGAGTGCTAGTGCACTCTCTAGGCATGCTCTCATGCTCCAACTTCATTTCAGATTTCATTTTGGCTTCTAACCTTTAAGCCAACACTTTTTCTGTAGAACCAGTAGTGAGTTTCAGAGGAGGCCACCGACTCTCTACTCTGCTATTTGGTGTTGACTGAAGCCATAAAATGACTGAATTGAGAGCCAGGAAGCTCCTGGAGCATCTGTTCCCAGCCCTCAGCTTTCCGGAAGAGGAATCTGTGAGAGGCCCCTGTCACTTGGGCCTTGTGAGGCCTGTTTGTGTTGACTACATGCATTATCGTTCTGCTTTCTGTTCTGATGATTTGCATGGGGTGGGTGCTCTTCTGATTGTGGGGTTGGGGGGGCTGTTACCCTTCCAGTGCCAACTCTTCCACTAGCTCTATCGCAGCAACAGCTGTGATAGGCTCACTGCCGGAAGTGGCTGCTCCCCTCAGAGCAGGCGGTGTTGGAGAGCTTCTGGTTCCCAATGGTGCTTCAGATGGGCATTTAGAATTGAACAGAGGAGTTATCCCGGGGACAGAGTGATAGGACAGCAAGTAGGGCATTTTCCTTGCACACAGTGGACCCAGGTTTAATCCCCGGCATTCCATATGGTCTCCTGAGCACTGCCAGAAGTAATTCCTGAGAGCAGAGAGCATTACCATGCTCAATATTCAGTGCTATTAACCACACCCTCACCGTCCCCGTCCTCCCACCCACTCCCAGCCAGAGCCAGGTGTAAACCTGGAGACCTGTGATGCAAGAGAAGACAGAGGGGCCAGGAAACAAACTCAGGCCTCCAGCATGGGTTCCACCACCTGCGCTCCTTCCCAGGAAGCCCAGTGCTCACCCCATTGTCTGCTGAACATGCACGTTTCCCTGAGAAATTCCAGCAGTGATCCTTGAGCACAAAATCAGGAGTAAGCCCTGAACACTGCTAGGTGTGACTCTCACTCCTCCCCTACACCCCCTCCCCAATAAAATAGCAATACAATAAAAAATAAACAGAACATTTGTGCCCTTGGGTACTAAACTGCTGGCAGGGAGGTAGAAAAGGAACAAGACGTAGAAGTTCACTCTAGAGAAGGACAGATGTGGAGAGAAGTGAAGGAAAGCAAGACCATCAAGGCAGAGTGTTTGCTGCCGAAAGTTGGATGACCCAGCAAGTGGCACAGGAGTAAATCCTGACAAAAAGGGAAGGGCTGAGCCAAGTGGGTATGGGGCCAGGGGGAAAGCTTCTGACCTGGGGAGAGGCCAGCAGAAATAGTAGGAGCAGGGAGCTTCTGAGGAGGTGGAGACCAGGGGCCTTCTGTCAGGGAACTTAAAAACCACTTAGGAAGAGGGAGAAAGGAGACAGTTCAGGAGAAACTTAACCTAAGGCCTTAAAGACCATTCTCAAGGGTCTTTAAGCTTCAACTTAAAGAGTCTCAAGCTTCAGCTTCCCCCTCTGAGCAGGACCCTGAACCTTTGGAAGCTCTGAACAGAAAACGAGAGCATCTCGCTGACATTGGAGAGGTTGTAGAGATTCTAGGTAGAGCATCCACGTCAGAAAGGCAAGAGCAAAGTGGGAGATGGAGCAGTAAGTCATGGGCTGTTGTCCAGATAAGAGTTGAAGGGACAGCGCAGGTGGTGAAAAGTGGCCAGCTTTCAGACTTGGAGACACTGAGCGAGCAGACAGGCTGGGCTGTGGAGAAGTATGCGAGTGATCTGGGGGAGCTGACACAGTTTTGCCTGCAGCGGGTGGAGCTGCAGAGCAGAGCAGGTCTGGAGGGAGTCTCTGAGGGCCTGTGCATGGTTCGCTCAGCCTGAAGCCTTCAGGAAGAACATGAAGACCAGGTAACTTCACAGAGGCCAGAGGAATGTGTCGAATACACAGAAAAGAGAGCGAAGATAAATATGGAGAGAAGGTTCTTGCATTTGGCAAATCAAACTGCCCCGAGGTCACAGAGTAGGCACAAGCCAGGCTCTGTGATCAGAGTCCCATGCACTGCCCTTAGTGACCAATGGCCTTCTTTTGCCTGTCCTCCCTAATCTTTCAGAATAGCACGGGCCTGTGCCCACATGCCCCCATTCCTCTTCCATGGGCATTGAAGCCTGTTCAGTGTCATGGTCATGCCACAGACTGCTGGGAAATGGGTGGGAGGCTGTCCTGACCTCTGAGTGATATTTTTATAGGACATTTCTTTTTCTTGCTTAAAATATCCCGTTCTTTTCTCAAGGCAGGGAAGGAGGCAGTGGAGTGGGAAATGATTTCAGCTTCTCCATTACTAATCTGCCCCGTGGATGGCAGCTCTGACCTGGGCTGGGCTGGGGCACTGGCTTCCCATGCCCGTTTCTGGATGTCCTCACCACTGTGTTCTGCCTGACTTCTTTCTGTTTCAATGGAGGGAAAGCGACATTGTGCCACCCGTTCATTGAAGAAACGCCTGCTTGGGTGGGCTGGTGAGTTGCCCTCCCACTAGATGGCACGGAATATTTCTGTGGGTTGACATGATGTTCTTTGTCCTGAAACACAGACACACATCTACAGATATTCCAGATGCTAAATTTAGGAAGGGAAAATAAATGCGAAGGGGAATTCCTGCTGGGGTTCTGGATGTAGCAGGGTGCCCAAATCTGGTTGCCATGAATGGACTGATTGAACCACTGGTCACTGCTTCCCTAAATGCCATTCTTGGGGAAAAGAAACAGAAACACAAACCTGGGCCAAAGTCATTCCTGTGGACCGTGAGACAGAGGACTAGGAGTTCCATGGGTGGAAGTGCAACTGAGACACAATTATCATATTGACCCCAGCCCACTCAAGGGGTGGCTAAGTTCATGTAACATTGGATATTTGAGAACTGTCTAAGGAAGATTTTACCATGACTCACCTGAGCTGGCATAAGAGTTGGATTAGAAAGGGGGAAAAAAGTGAATATTGTTCCCAGTACAGCTGTGAGGGACATGGTGTGGGAGTGGTCATGGGAGGTGCTCTCTGAGCTTTCTTGAGCACTGTTTTCAGAGACCCCCTGAAACGGAAACTATTTTCAGAGTGACAAAAGGACAGTCTAGGTGGGGACCAGGATTTTAGATGACCATGCTGGCCAATTTGGATATAGGAAAGGGTAAGAGAGGATCAACTCTTGATCAATATTTAATGCACCCAGCCTGGTGAAGTGGGTCGCTTTATTTTGTTTTATTGGGTGGGAGAGGGTTGGGGTCACACCTGGCAGTACTCAGGAAATATCTGTGCTCAGGGATAACTCCTGACTGTGCTCAGGGGACCATATGTGTTTCCAAAGATAGAACTTGAGTCAACCATGTGCAAGGCAAGGCCCTTAACCCCTACACTATCTCTCTAGTTTGATGGACTGCTTTAAAGCCCCAGTAAGAATGTGCCCTGAACTTTGTGGTAGAGAGTAGGGGTGGAGTGAGTGGAGAAGGGTGTCAACTTAGAGCACTGAAATCTCAGTGGCAGTGACATGGGGATGAGTTGGCAGTAAAAGATCTCCATATCAGTATCTAAGAGTGCTTTATTTTTATTTAAGTACTCAAGAAGGGAGGCAAGAATTCATTGAGGACCCTGAACCTATATATTTTGAACCAGAACTTTATATTGTTGCACTCTGAAAAACAAAAGTGTTACTAGAGGACCCTCTCTCTGCAGAAGAGTTGAAGGAGTAGGTCCAAGGATGGTTACCCCAGCAGGGCCTGCTGTGCCTGGGTGCCTCTGGGGTGGCATGTGGGAAGTCAGCTAATCAACTATTTCCAATATGGATAGCAACCCCCGATCCCCTCTTGGGTAACACTAGTTCACGGTGCCTGTGCCATTTGTACAGAGAATTTTATACTAGACCCCTGCTGTCCTTCTGGGAGTTGGGAAATTTTTAACCAGCCCCCACTAAAACCCGAAGATTCTGGGTTTCTAGTAAGCTCCATGAAAGGCAGCACCTCGTGGGTGTTGTTCTCACTTACTGCCAGAGGAAACACCTCCTGTATGACTTCACTTAGGAGAGGACTCCGGAAGTCTGCTTTCCTCTGGACTTCTCAAATACCTTCTCCCTATGCTGATTTTTCTCAGCATTCTTTCATTGCAATAAATCAGAACTGTGAGTGCAAGTGTGTGCTGCAAGCGCTTCCAGTAAATCACTGAAGCCTAACCCAACCCTTGCCTCCTTCCTCTGTGCCCTTATTCTCAGTCTCTGCTTCACCTATTCTGGAACCGAGGAAGCAGAATCTGGGTCTGAGTATGGATGCCAAGAACTACGTAGATGCTGTAGTTCGCCATCTAAGCCATCAGGGGCACTGTGCTGAGTGGACACATTCAGATTCGACTCCCCCATAGCCTGATGTGGAGGACTTGTTCCCAGGGTGCCTTTCTAGGTTCTAAGCAGACCTATTCTTGCTCTCTACAGTTCTTTCTTTAAGCATGTTAGTAAAAGTACTTCCTTCCTATTAAGTCAAGCTCCGCGCTGGGGGCTCAAGTTTTACAGGGTCTGTCAACATAATGTGCTGACTTGTTAAGGAGTTGCCTGATCCAAAGTGTGGCTGCTTGGTCACTCACGGTCTCCTCCCACAATGGCAGTTACCGCCCTGTCTGGGGAATTGCCTGGACACTCAGTGTTCTTCACAGCCACAGCACAGAGACACACAGGCATTCGGCTTGCATGTGCTAGGTGAAGGTTTCCCCTAGGAATTTTCCCTGCACCCAGTTCTAGGTTTCAAGTCTCTTAGGGGGTTCGGTTTCATGGCAGAACCAATCTATTTCTCCAGCTTCACCCCCAAAGCCTAACCCTAACCCTGCAGACAGAGCAGGTCTATATGGGCATGTGAGAAGGAGTCATGCTAAGAGAAGAGCATTCTTAGAATTCTGGACCATTGAATTATCTTATAGACTTTTCTTGGGGGTGGGAGAGACAGGGGCACACCTGGCTGTGCTCAAGGATCATTCCTGGCAGTGTCCGGGAACAATATAGGATTACAGGGTTGAACCCATGTCAGCCATATGCAAGGCAAGAGCCCTACCCACTGTCTTGCCTCCCTGAGAAGCAGTAGCTCAGACTTTTGACTGCAAGATAAACTGAAAAACAGAGGGATTCCTGGACCTTAAATTTTCCTCCTCTGACTGCTTAATAGTGTGGCCCTCATTAATTCCTCCTTGGAAGAAAATAATGCATGGGTCTGACTGTTCTCTAGAGCGTCAAGGCACTGGGGCTCCCAGGTGTAGAGGGGAGGGCAATTAAGAGCAGAAATGTCTAGAGGGTCACAGGAGCTTCATGGGCTATTAGAGTTGAATTTGCATAAGTAGCTTCAAGTTCAAAGGGAAAAAACGTTTAACATGTTCTGTCTCAATGTCATGAATAGAGAGCAATACTTTTGTATTGTGTTGTATTGTATTGTATTGTATTGTCAAGAGCAATATTTTTGGCTGATATACTGCCCAACCTTCCAACATCCCCAACTCAGCAGGAAGATAGGAAACTCTCTGGTGACTGCTATAAGAAAATACCAGGTATCTGGGAAGATGGCAGAACTCCAGGTTTTCAACTATGGAAGCCTACCCCTAGTGTTAACTTTAAATCTCTGGACTCTACACTCCAGGTTTGAGTCAGACACCTTGAAAAGTGCATTCTGTGAAAAGAGAGACACCTTTCAAGTCTAGGGGACCTGCTTTCTCTCTTTGAGGCCTCATTCTTCTCCTGACACATGTTGGCTGAGCAGTGGAGTGGTCAGGGAAACAGAGTACCACATAGACCACTGACTACCACATAGACACTTGTGGTCCTGGGGATTGAACACAGTCTTAACATGAGTAGCATATGTTCTACCACTGAGTCACATCCCCAGCCTTGCTGAACTACATTCTAGGCCCAAGATATTGCCTGTATATCTATCTATCCATCTGTTTATCGGTCAACCCATTCTCTCTCATCTGCTCATCTGCTCAAGTCAGTGGCGACGATCCCAGTTCTTAGTGGTAGAGGGATCAATAGGCATTTTCCAGATCCATTGAAAAATCGATCCCCAGCTTAATGACTTTTGTTACGACATGTATCTTTATTTATTTATTTTTTTAATTTATTTATTGAATCACTGTGAGAACAGTTAGAAAGCTTTTAGGTTTAAATCTCAGTCATAAAATGATCAAACACCCATCCCTTCACCAGTTCATATTTTCTACCACCAAGAACCCCATATGCCCCCCATTTCACCCCTTCCCTTGCCTGTGAGGCAGATGATTTCTACTTAACTCTCTCTCTATTTTGATTACATTCATTATTTTGACAAAAGATGCACTATTATTATTTGGAATTTTCCCCCAATAAATCAGACCTGCTGAAAAGGCATAGTGAAATAATTTGTTTTCTATTGCTGGTTATGAAGAGCATATGAGGCCGCGTGATTACAGATTTCTGATATTTTACTAATTAAGTCTGGAGGGATTTCTGCCAAAAAGCTGCATAGTTCTGATATTGGTTTGTGTGCCTCTGGGGCCATGGCCGTGCCAGAGAGCTGCTCGTGGGGGGCAACTCATAGTCTTGGAGGGGCGGGAAGACACAACATGTATCTTTAAGGAGGTCTTCAAACAATGCATTTTAGTTTCTCCTAATTCAAGCCAACATTTGTTGAAGGTCAGCGAGCATGATAAAGCATGTGGTCTCTGACACTCCCACCCCCTGCTCTCCCTCACTGGGCATGGATTGAGGATGCCTAATCATTGCCCATCAGGCTGCACAAAGCCTGCAGCCCCCATGAAGCCATTCAGTGGGTGCTTCAGTTGAATCCTGAGAAATTTCCTAGCAAGTGGGGCTGGGGGTGGAGGGTGGGAAATTTCCCTCAGAATCCTTGGATACTTCCCACGGCTATTTTCCTGCATTCTGCACCTCTTCCCATTGGGGTGGTCAAATTTCTGCAGCATCTGCCCAGGGCTCTTACCACCTGAATATGGGGTCCTTTCTCCACTTCCCACTTGAGGACTTAGCATCTTTCTCTTGTAGCATTACTTCCCATCTCTTGTGAAAGCTACAATCAATACTTTGCCTCCTCGCTAGGCTCTCTTCCTTTAACCAGAGTTTTTAGCAAGATGAGAGCAGGCAATTTCATTGCTTGCTTTCACTGAGGTGAGAAGTCTCGAAGGCACAAGTCTGAGTTGTCTGCTCACCTACAGCACCTATAAGTTTGGTGGGTGCTACCATTTGACCCAGATCATAACATATACATAAAATAGATGTACCTCAATCACAGATACAGCTCAGAATACACCACGCAGAACTCTCTCTCTTCATGGGGGTGTTTTGATTCTGGACAGGCCGCAGGTCTCTAGGGCTAACGGGTCAACTTTTGTCACCTCCACCTCAACCTGGTTTCCAAGCTGTTTTTCAGACTTCCAAAGAAGGCAGGCACCCATTTTCTCCAGGAGGAAGAGTGAAGTAGAGCACAGGGAGTGCCTAGGGGTGAGGGAGATGAGCGAGCTGGTTCCCCATTCCCTGTCCTGCATGCTCTTGCTGGGGCCTCAGCCCCGGAAGTTGGCACCTTCCACACACTCTCTGGAAATGTGCCTGGTCTCGGTGGGCACCGGCTCCCAGGGCCTCTCCCTTAGGGCTCTTTGCTCTTCCCGAGAAACCCAGCAGCTCTGAGAAAGCAGAGCAGCCCCATGGAGTGTGGCTGAGGGAGGCCACGCCTGGAACCATTCCCAAAAGAAACACACACCTGCAAGCGGAATTTCTGGAACAGTTGCTGGACACTTTCCCGGGAGCCCTGGCAACATGGGCAAATATCGTCTAGTTTCCAATGTGGGACAGATATTTCCTCTCTATATTTGGGCGTGGAAGAGCGGGGTGGTGAGGCTTGAGTAATACCTGAGCGGGAACCGTGGCTGATGGGAAGGGTCACTTTCTGTGGTCAGTTACTGACCTGGAAAGGCTAGTATTTTAATATTCTCATAGAAATGATAGACTGACACCCAGTAAAAGAAAGAGAGGAGAAAGAGATAAAAAATCAAAGAGAAGGAAATTTAAGTTATAAGACTGAATATAATTACTGTGGAAGAGAAGAAGGAGGAGGAGGAGGAGGAGGAGGAGGAGGAGGAGGAGGAGGAAGGGGGAGTGGCTACAGACCTTCAAGAGAAGAAAGGGTCTTAGGTCTTAGGTAGTTTGATTGAATAGTCCAGAGGTCCCCAAACTTATTTGGCCTACACCCCCTTTAAAAATAGTTTTTTAGGGCCAGAGAAATAGTACAACATGTAGGATGTTTGCCTTGCATGTGGCCAACCTGAGTTCTAATCCCCGGCATCCCATATGGTCCCTGAAGCACTGCCAGGAATAATTCCTAAGTGAAGAGCCAGGAGTAATTTCTGAGCATCCCTGGGTGTGACCCAAAAAGCAAAAAAAAAAAAGGCTTTGCATTGATTTTAATTATTTTTGTGGTTTTCTGTCCCTATAAAGTAAAAACATTTCTTTGTTTTGTTTTGTTTTGTTTGAAAAGAATTCACAGCTGCTTCTCCTGGAAGAGAGCATAGCATGAGGCCCCCATAGTCATACCACCGGACTCTGCGCCAGGCTGTTTTCACTCGGGGCACCTCAGAGTGGGGAGGGTGAGAGCCCTCCCTGCCCCAAGGGACCCACCCTGGCAGCCGACCTCCACTATCCAACCACCACCATGCTCCAGGCCACTTTCCATCTTCATGGCCGCGTGACACATCATAAGAATCTTCCTTCCCATTTTCCATAATTAATATATATATATATATATATATCTCGGAAAGCCTGGCAAGCTACTGAGAGTATCTCACCTGCAATCCTGGCAAGCTACCCGTGGCATATTCGATATGCCAAAAAACAGTAACGATTAACAGGTCTCATTTCCCTGACCCTGAAAGAGCCTCTAATCATTGGGAATGATAAATAAGGAGGGGTTGCTAAAATCTCAGGGCTGGGAGGAATAGAGACATTACTGGCGCCTGCTAGAGTAAATCGATGAACAACAGGATGACAGTGATACAGATATAGTGATAAAAAATATTACCCAGAATCCTTTCTCAACCTGGCAACCAACTTTCTATAAGGGAACAAACAGAATGCCCCCTTCAATTGTACTGAGGCTATGGATCCAAAGCTCCCAGAGGCTTTGACGGGTGCTAATGAATTAGTTAGCTAAATTAGAACAACTTTGGGAAAGGGGCCACTGGAATTGATGACACTAAGACCTCATCTGTAGCCAGTGCTTCCTTGGGGCCCACTAAAACAAGAGTTGCCTCTAGGGAGGGAACGGAAATTATCACCTTGACTCTGGTTAATGAGCAGGAAATGGTGACAATAAGGTTACTTGATATAGCCCAGAACATCAAGTATTTCTGAACCTGGCAGAGACCTCCAGATCTCCTACCAAAGTCCCAGCCTTGTACGGGAACAGAGAGTTGACAGGGGCTAGGGCAATGAGGGTGGAAGCGGAGGGGAGGGGTACCTGGCGATTTAATGCAGTTGCTCATTTTATTTTATTTTATTTTATTTTATTTTGTAGTTGCTCATTTTAAATCTTGCCTGCATGTGGAGTAGTCAGAGAGATCTTGGAAGTGGCCATGGGGCCCAGAGATGCATAAAAGGGGCCACAGGTCAGGGAACTTCTTCTTTGACCCTTTTTTCATGGCTGGATGAATAGCAGGAAGCAGCTATTCTCATGTGTGTGTGCATGTGTGTGTGTGTGTGTGTGTGTGTGTGTGTCTGCGTGTCTGTGTGTGTGTCTGTGTCCAGAGAATCAAGGGAGGAAAAAGGGACCCAGAGAAGGAAGCCCCAGCCAGGAGAGGTGAGCATCAATGAAAAATAGTTCAGGAGCCAGGAAATAAGACACAGGGCATCAAGGGACTGAACCGAGAGGCCAGTATGGACCAAGGCTGACATTCCCGGGGCATTGTGGGGACCCAGAACTACCTTCTTAAAGCTCTGACATAAATAATTCAAGCTTCATAAACATGTGAAGTTTTGTGTGCTCACTCTGCATATGGAACTCCAGGGCTCACCCTCAAGGAGCTGAGTCCCTTTGGGGAGAAGCAGCGAGACCCTCCTGGGAACACACCCTTCAAATGTCTGGGGATAGGGATACATTTGATTATGGAATTATCAGAAGGACCCGCAGAATAACTCTTGTACATCCTACAAGAAAAAGTCTGATTGTCTTCAGATGCTTTAAAACTACTGTGATTGTTCCCTTCTCTCCCATTTGAACCACTACTTCCCTTTGTCCCCTCTGTTCCCACCCAGCTTCCATATTCTATGTCCTCCTGATTCTCCTGGGACCTTGACCCATACTAAAAGACAAAGCAAAATAAAACAATCTTTTCTTCACTCAGGTCTTCACTTGACCTGTTCTCGAAGAATCCAGATGCAGGTAACTTCCTTTCCCCCACCCTCACTCCACTTTTACTCCCTAATTCTTTGTATTCTAGGCTTCTACTCCCAGTCCCAGGACCCCAAATTTTTGGTTGTTCAGACCTGTCAGATTATACTCAGCGACTATGGGCCATCATAATGGTTCCCCATGAGCTCAGACTAGAGAAGCGGTTTCTGAGTGCCAGGTTCCTAACAGAAAACATTGGTTCTAAAAGTAGCAAATGGTTCCAAGTGGGTTAATAACCAATTTCTTTTTTTTCTGCTTTTTTGGTCACACCCGGCGATGCACAGGGGTTACTCCTGGCTCATGCACTCAGGAATTACTCCTGGTGGTGCTCAGAGGACCATATGGGTTGCTGAGAATTGAACCTGGGTCAGGCACATGCAAAGCAAATGCCCTCCCCGCCTCCCCGCTGTGCTATCACTCCAGCCCCTGGAACCATGTAGTCTTGAAAGCATCCTTGGGAGGATTATAAGTCATGGCACTTGGAGAGAAATAAGAGGGGGCAAGCTGCCCATTTTGAGAGTGAAAAGAAAACTGGCTCATCAAGGTTGTGGCCCTAAAGCCGTGTGTTTCATTCTGGTTTTCCTATTTTCTTCCACCTTATCCTTTGGGTTATAGCCAGCTCAAGACTGCAGCTTGAATTGGTTGGTGGAGGATGTCTCCCTCTTGGCCTTTGTCTCCTGAGCATTATTTTGGCTATTTGTGATTTTTTGGCTATTGGTGACCATTCTTAGACATTTATTTTATTTTATTTTTATTTATTTGTTTATTTCTTAATGAATCGCCATGAGATACAGTTACAAACTGAGTGACTTACAGTTACAGATACAGACAAACTTTAGTGATTATGTTTCAGCCATACAATGATCGAGCACCGATCCCTCCACCAGTGCCCATTCTCCACCACCAATGTCTCTAGTATCTCTCCTGCCACCCCCTATCCCCCCAACACTGACTCTGCAGCAGGCACATTTCCTTTTACTCTCTTCTTTTGGATGTTATGGTTTGCAATACAGATAGTAAGTGACCGTCATGTTTGGTCCATGGTCTACTTTCAGCATGCATCTCCCATCCCGACCATCCTTTGCTTGGTACTCCCTTCTCTGTCCCAGCTGCCTTTTCCCCCAACATGTGAGACCGGCTTCCAAGGTCTGGAGCGATCCTCCTGGTCCTTATTATCCTTGGTG